>JANRGW010007598.1:12592-35647 GCA_024733675.1 Psilopsiagon aymara
CCCTTCAGGAGCCTTCTCTTCTCCAGGCTGCCCCAGCCCCGCTCTCTCAGCCTGGCTCCAGAGCAGAGCTGCTCCAGACCTCAGAGCATCTCCATGGCCTCCTCTGGACTCACTCATGCAGGATCAGGCTGAAGAGAAAGAATGGCCATACCCCATCCTCCTCACTGCAGTCTGAGACAAGGCATTCCTTAATGGTTTTGTGGTTTGTTTTACTGGGCTCAGCTCCTCTAGGAAGCTGTAGAATTGGTCTCAATGAAGGTAACAGAGCAATCTGACTGTGCTTGCATTGTCACTGTGCTTCTCTTGTATTGATCTGGCTGCTATTTGGGACTGGGAAGGACGGGGCTTGGGAGGGCAGCCTCTGGAAAACACCCCAGTCACACCAGTTCCTGGAGGGCACCCAGAGAGAGACGGTGTTGGAAGGGGATGTTAACCCCAATTCTGTGACACAAACCACAGCAATTTGCCCTTAGTCCAGTAGAGGAATTCCCTTCCACCTTTCCAGGTTATACCTTTAGCATGAGAAATACCCACTTATTGGAATGGTTGCTCTTTACATCTTTCTTAATTTTGTAGCAACTTCTTGCTTTGACACATTGAGCTAAATGAACAGGGGGAAACTTGCGTTTGTTTACTTGTTCTTTTAGAGATAAAACACCTCTGTGCCTCAGCCTTTGAAATGCTGTGAATGATGGAGTTTGAAAGTGAATTTAGAAAATATTCTGAATTAAATATTTATGTTTAAGCTTTTACAAGGCCATCTGAATAAGCCTTTTGGGTTTTTCCGCAGCAGACTTAATTGTGCTTAGCCGTATGTAAGAGTCTGATTCCCTAGCTGCAAAAGCCTTCTGTTGGTTGTTGTGGAAGGTTCAGGCCCTGTGTAATCTCTGGCTAAGGTGTTGAGCTAGGGCACTATTTAGAGAGGTTTGTCATGAATTACACTCCTGAAGTGTTACAATGTGGATGAGTCTGGAGGGTGCCAGTCTATATGGTTGTAATAGCTGGTGGATCAGAAGAGGTTAAATGCACAGTATTCTCCCCACTTACCCTGTGGCGTTTAGAAAGCCACCAGATTGTGGTATTGAGTAGTCCTGACTTCTCGGTGTAGAGGAGAAATGCCACTGTGCTAGAGTGAGAGGTGCAGGAGGCTACAAAAAAGACCCGAAGACAGGATGCTCTGCAGAGGGAGCGCAGGATGCTCTGAACATCCCTACTAACAACAGAAGAGAGAAATGTGTGTGGGTTTGGGCTTCTTTGCCTGTCCTCAGAAAACAGAAGCTGGTTTTCAGGAACAACCATAAGAAATTAGGGATCAGAGGCTAAATCTATGTGTTCTGCTGGGAGCAAGCAAGGCTCCACTAGATGTCCTTCATGTCCACATAAATGACACCATCAGATTTCGCTGAAAGGGCTGGAAGGTGTCTGCAGGAGGTGAGGGGACACATCTGAATGCATGTGTCTGTGAGCACCACAAGGTTCCTTTCTGCATGCAATGAGTTCATAGTGACTGGCTTGCTCAAAAATGTGGCCTTTGTCCCTGGAGAAGTTTTCTTGGTTAAAACTGCTCTTTAGATCACTGAAAGCAAAAAACTAACACCTTTGGGGGGGCTGGTTGTGTGTTACAGTCTTGTTTCTATGTTGTAGGTGGCTGCTGCATTTTTTTTACATGCTCTAATTTACAATATATTATTGTTTATGTTGACTACAGCCAGTAGGAAACTGGTATAGGTGATAAGAGTTTCCCAAAGACAATCTGAGGGAGAGCTAGGGCTCACTAAAGAAGGAAGGAGGTCAAGTTCCCAGCTTGGCTGAGAAAGTGGCATCTCTACCAGTGAAGTAGATCATTATTAGTGTTATTAATACTCATATTATTGATAGGTTTTATTAATCTTTGCTTTGGGACATAATGAGATGGGCATATTGTTCTGATAGCTTGAGATCTCTAGCCATGGTCACAGACAGGGGAAAGTGTTCGCTACTGAATGCAGTTGTAATTGAGGATGAGTCAGATGAAACCAGTGGCAGTTAGGTACTGAAACAGAGAATATTAGACCATTTTCATTGCCTCTCTAGACAGGTTATGGAGAGTGGGGTGGTGGTGAGTATGCTGCCATGGTGGAGAGTACTCACCATGGTGGTGAGTATCCATTAGTCCCCTGGATAGTGCTAGTGAGGAGATCATTTAAGGTGCAGAGTTTATGGATGTTGTGCTGATGCATTAATGCTCTGAGCATCAGCCCAGGACAGAGGAACTGGAACCAGCTGTGCTCAGTGGAGAGCAGATATCACTAGGAAGACAGAAAACAGCTCTCCTGAGCTGCTGTTCTGTGCTGTACTGGTGCTTGTGCGATCTGCTTTCCACACGGTTGCACTCCAGGTCTAACAGGAGAACTGAGCTTGGGAGGAGAAGTGCAGGACTGGGAAGGAAAGGGAAGTAAGAGAAGAGAAAATGGCAATTGCTGCGGAATTGATTCTCAGGCAGCACCTGCTCAGTGTTCACTGACAGAATGTCAGATGTTTCATTTCAAAAGGTTTGCAGGTCTGTTAGCGATGCTGGGCCATTTCAGACTACTCTGTGATCTTAGCAGCTGTACTGAGTTGCTGTGCAGCTTGGATGTTCCCATACAAGATGGTAGCAATAAGCACAAATTCCAAAAGCTGAATGTTCACGTATGATCAATGTTGACAAAATGAATGTCATATCGCACATAGCACATCTACATCCTGCAGCAACCTGGAGATCACTGTCTGGGGAAAAGCTACATTCAGCACTGAAGGAGCAGGACTGGGAGTGCCTAATGTCATGCATTTGAATAGCTGCCTACTATGCCATGCTCACTTAAATTGCTGCTTTCCACTGTGTTTGCACAGAAAGTATTACATGAACAAAGCAAAGATCCTTGATTTCTGGTGTTTAATGCTGAAAAATTATGGACATATGGTTTTATGGTTTCTCACTTGGGTACTTTCCGTCTTTTTCCAGTGGGGAAGGATGAGGAATTTTAGCAGTCTATGTGCCTTAACAACATACACAGACACACATGTGCAAAGTGATCTGTTGTTTGAAGTGCAAGGGCAAAATTAGTATTACTGATACCATGGCAAAGGTGTGTGATGAATTATACCTCGTAAGAAAGCACTTTTTATATGCTGGATTTTGAGTACTTTTATACTCTGTGCCTGCTGGTGTTTAAAAATGATTGATTAATCTGACATTATCTGAGAAAACTGCGACTGCACTGTTCCTTTGTAATGTTATGGGAACAATATCTCAACTTAATGGAATGTACAGCAATTTGCTGCTATGGCTATATTCCACAGAACCAAGTTGAAAAATAAAGACATAAGCTTCTGGATGGTATCAAACCAAGGCTTGGCAAAGAGAAGGCTCTCAGAGTAAAGACAGGTTGAAGAAGATTGAAGGATGGTTATGGTAAAACAGGAATTCAAACAGATGTGGCAATTTGTTTTACAACATAACCGTAAAATGCCACTTTAAATGCCTCATTTGTATTCTGTGTTGATGTAATAGATGTAAATCTTTCAGGGAGTTACTAAATATACATTTCTGTTGGCATGTACAAAAAGCATATGATCAATGGGAGAAACTTGCAGGGATGTTTTGTTGTGAGGGCAGCATCACTGAACTTTCTGGGACTGGGTCACTCAAATGAGCCCTATATTTCAGGCCATTCACTCTGCTCCCTTTCTGACATTTTATCACTTCACAGCATTTAAACATTTGTTTTCATCTCATAAGTCATAGGAACTGGCTAGTGACATGTCTGCTTTTGACACTCATTTGCTCATTGCACAGAGGCCCCATCCATCTCACACATAAGCTGCGTCTATGAATAAGGCCTTCTGCTTACTGTTTTAAATGATCTGCATTAGGAAGAGTGGCATTCCCTATGAATGTGGATATTGCTACAAATGAAACCACTATTTGTCAGGATTAAGGGAGGCAAAGGGGAAGATAAATTTCAGTTACAAAAGGACTTGTCTGAAAATACTCAACAGATATCTATGGAGTTATTGAGACTCCTGTTCTTCTGAGTAATAACCCTGTAAAACCACTGTGTGATGGTGTCTGTGAGTCTCACATTTGCTTGCCTGGTCCACTCATGGCTCAGCTTGAAATTCCGTTTTCAAATAAATTCCAGAAATTTCAAGCAAAAGCGCTCTTGCTGAGGATTGCAGGATGTCCAATGAGCGATTCCCAGCTCCAGTTCTGCAGGGGAGCTTTCTCAATCTATGTGTAATATGTTTCTCAGGGATTATTCAGTTCTCTTCCCCAGGAGGATTATATTCTTTTCATCTCTGGCCCTGGAGCTCCCCTGGAGCGTTATAGAAGTAGCAGGATAGTCTCACAGGGGGTCAGTGAAGTGTATTACCTGTATTACCTATGTATGAGGAACAAGAGCCTTGTCATATCTGCTGCTAGGTCCTGATCCTGTGCTCTGTAGTCAAAGCAGGGAACTGTTTTACCTAGTCCAGCAGTCAATCCCCAATAAAACTCCTAACTAACTTCTGAGTTATAAGATTCCCAAATCCTGCTTTTTCTAAGAAGTGGAAAGTCATCATTCTATTTCTGTTGCTAAAAAGAAGTTGGCATCTGGAGAGGTATTGGCACAAAATGTGTTTTTCTGGGTTTTCCTTGGGGTTTTGTCATTACAGTGTTTAGGAATACTTCTTTATCCAGAAATAAGCATGGTCTGCCTCATATTTGGATGTACATTTCTGTCTGTCATGCTCCTCTGACACTTTCTTACTTAACTGAACAGTCTTTACACCAAATTTAACACTTTATTGGCTATAGTTCACAAAGGTTAATTTTCTTCTTCAAAGTTGTCTGCTTAGTGAGGAGGCTAAAGCACCCTTAACTTACAATCTCTGTGAAGCCTTAGTTCAATGGTCATTGCTTAGAACACCAGGGTGGAGATAGTAGTCTGTTCATCTCTTAGTACCTGTCGTTGTCCTGCTTGCTCATACTCGTACTACTGCAACCATTGTAGAATCATAGAGTCACAGAATGGGTAGGGTTGGAAAGGACCTCAAGCACCGACCCTATCGTCTCACCTAAAAGGACTAGCACTCTGAAACCTAACCACTGACCTGATGTGAGGAAGTTCCCTTCCAGGGTGTTTGCAGGAGTAGTTCCAACCACGCTGCACAGCTCTGTGTCAGAGAGGCTGTTTCCATGCTCTGTGATCGGTCGGGCTGCTCTGCTTGCGTTGCGCACTCCAGAAGGCTGGTGAAGTGCTGAAGGCTGGTGGGTTTTGTGTCACACAGATCTGCGCCAGGGCAGTCTGAATCCAGAGCCTGCTGTCTTGTCGGTATGCAGCCCAGTGTTGGAATGTCCATTTTCATTCCTTCACAGTCCTTTTGGCTTGATAGCTACTAGATGGAATGCCAGAGTGTTAGGTAATAACTGGAATTTATGCCTTTTTCTTAGAACTTCACTATGTGTTGAGAAAATGTGTACATCGGCTCTTTGCTACTGTTTCTCTTCTCCATTTTACCATAACGTGTTCTGAAAGCCTAACATTCACCTTCCAGAGCACTCAGTTTAAAGTGCTGCTTTGAGGTTCTCCATCTCTGAGAAGTGGCATGTGTATTTGTTTTCTTTCTGCATCTGGAGGAGTGTGTATTTCTTGGATCTGTTTCCTGTGTCCAGAGGAGTGTGTATGTGTAAACTGCCTTGCTTTGCAGTGGTTTCCCCCAAGTACTGCCCGGGCACATACTCCAGCTGCTCCATACAACTGGTAGGCAGTGAAGTAACCAAGTGGTGATTTGCCTGGAAAGCCAGGGGGGAGGGAGTCTACCCAGAGTTTAGCCCCAAATGTGATGCATATGTCTGTAGTCTCCTCTTACCTGCCTCTTGTTTCTTCATTCTCTAGTCATTCCTTCCACTGATGCAATGCTCTCAAATGGATAATTCTCTTGCTTTCACATCTTCTCTTTTCTATATTGACTCTCTTTTCCAAGAGGCTGTTGTTTTCCTCATTGCCTGTGGGATATTTGGTCTCTGTGGCAGTCTGTAGAGCCTCTCTTAGTGAACTCCCACATCACCTATTGCTCTCCTTCCACCTTGTTGAGCTACACTGTCAAAGGTTTGGGGTTTTTTTGTGCCATCTGATTCTCTAAATATTTACGCTAAGAAATGTGCCAAGAATGGTGTTAGCAAAAATAGGATACTGCAAATCCTAGAAAAAAAGTCAAAATACACTTATCTTCTGAAAACCAATGTTAAATAAAGCCTCATAGAGCTCCTTGTGCACTCCCTTTCATGACTCAGAGATTACTGAAGTTGAAGGTCAAATAGCCTTTCTCCAGTTATTTGTTGGGCTTGGCTTTCAGCCTATTGCCACTAACAGCACTAAAGGAGGTAATTCTACAGTGATAGTGGAAGGTGGAGTTGTGGCTGCAGGCTTAGGATTTGGTCTTCAATAAGGTATCTTAAAGATCTTTTCCAACCTAGTTGATTCTGTGATGCTGTAATTCTATCGGTGGCTGTGTTTATGGTATCAGAGAATATGGCTCTGAAGAGTTACAAAGTTGGAGTCTTCTCAGAACAAGGTAGAATTGCAATCTGAGCACAAGAAGTCCTGTTTTACTTGTACACCTTCTCCAGACACCTTGCTAAAAACCTTCAGACAGGGGAACCCTGTCTGGAGGGGGTGTATGTCTGGTTTGCAGCTTTAATAACAGAGAAGAGGAGAGAAACAAGAGATGGGTGGTAGTGGCAGCGCAGCTTAGACTCCAGAGCTACAAACCCCAGCCCTGGGGTTTTCTGATGGTGTTGGGCAGGTTGATGTTCGACGTGCATGCCCGTTCATCCAGGTTAGAAAATCTTTGGCAGGTAGCCACTATTCCCACTGCACATATATGCAACTTAAAGCATCATGGGCTGCTTGATATGCAAAAATTATGCATAGACCCTGGATTCTGCATGTTCAGTTGGAACTTGGAGTTCATCCAGCATTGCAGACACTGATCAAAATCTACAAGTTCTATGGACTGTACTTACAACTGCAAACCACCTGTGTTTCCTCTGTTTTCCAATTGTGCCTCCCCATCTGAAGAGCTTTCTGTCTATCAAGAGCTTTCTGTCTATCAAGATTTGGGTTCCTGTAATTAAAGGACTTGAGTACAGAAAATTCAGGGAATGAATCTGTGAAACTTTCAAACATTCCACTGACCCCCTTACCCCCCAAACCACACCCACTCTCTCTCTATCTCAGTCTCTCATCCAGTATGCAACGCACAGCATAGATGACTGCATCCCAGAGATGCCTTCCAAAGATGCTGTCCCACAATCTCTGCCCGGCACTTTACTGTGATGATTTGACCAGTGAGATGTCCTCAGAATGATCGTGAAGCACATAGTAATGGCACTTGGCCCTTCCTTTCTTACCTGACTTGCTGCCTACCTTTGCTTAGTCCTGATATGCCAAAATGACATATACAGGGAGGGTTGTTAGAATTCATTCAGAATGTAGCGGACACTGTTGGAGTCTAACACAGGCAGCCAAGTCTTGATATCACCAGCGTAGCTTTACTCTGACAAGAAGTGTGTGAGACTCAGGGAGGTCAGCAGAATCAATAAATGATGGTGGCTTCACATGGTATCCTTCTGGCCTCAACACCTTTAAAAGACTGGAGACCAAGAGAACCAAGTGCTATGCTAGAAGCCTTTCCAGTCATGAGCAGGAGAGAAACCCACCCAGGCATGGGGAACTTCCACTAATGGATAAGGAAACTCTCTGGCTTTTAGCCAAAGCTGCCTCAGTTCTTTAGGGAATCAGTCACTCTCAGCAGCCCATACTGATAGCCACAGTAATACATTTGAGATGGTATTTGTGTTACTGCAGGGCCCGTTGGGCACTGGAAAGACAGCTCAATAAGAAAGAAAGATCAGACAGATAGGAGGAAATAACTAAAGAGTATGTTTTACTTTTGTCTTGTATGGAAATCTCTGGCAAGTAAATGCAGTAGCCTGCTCTATCCTTGTGTCTTCCACTGATGAGAATTAGCCCAAAGCAAATTTAGCAGAGAAATCACATGTTGTTAGTAGTTTCATATTTTTGCTATTCCTGGACAGACTGAAGGCTCGGGCAACACGAAGGAAGGAGCAATGCTGCATTCTGCTTTTCCTTTGGCGAGATATTCCTCAGCACACTTAAAAATATTGACCAGGCAGTTACAGAGCAGACACTGCTCCAAACAGATGCCTTATTCTAACATTCTAACAATTATTCTAATTCTGATTCAAGTGACATTTAAATATGCTTAATCCTGAGTTTTTATGCGTTATTTTGCATACCACAAAAAGATGCAAGCAAATGCACTGTAAACTGCAAATTTGATGTCTTTAACTTTGGGGCCATGTAATAATTTGTTTTGCTTTCACCACAAAGCTTCACTGCTTTCATTTATAGCACTTTTTCACTCGCTGGTTTTCAAGCATATTCTTAATCTCGAGCTGCATTTGCTATAAAAACAAAAACGCTCTTGCGAAACAGTTCTGAAATGTGTTTCTTGGTGTTATGTGCTTTCCATCCCCAGAAACACACTGTTAACCTCAAGGAAATGTTAATCTTTGGGTGTACACAAACAGCAAGACTTGTTTCCTAATTTCGTACTTAAAGATAATAGGCTGATTCACACTGGAAGCAGTGAAGCTTGAAAGTGAAATGGGTTTAAATTTACAGCGAAGCAGTCTAGTTTGTTTTGTCTTGCTCTAAAACAAAAGATTCGTGGCTATTTACATGTAATTGTGTGCACAGAGTAAGTCCTTTACGTGGCTATATATCTTTTCCCCTGATTAGAGCTTTTGTTTCTTTTCCCAATCTTCAACCAAAAACAAGGATTAAAAAAACTAGAATGGGAAGGCTAAATGCAGAGAGACTGGATCAAAATGAAGCAAACTGTCAGGAATCTATGAATATAAATAGTTTTTAGCAAAAACATGTTATCAAGGAGTTCTCTCAACTATATTTGGCATTTTTGGAGCAGGAGTGTTGCTGCTTTATTACAGAACTGCTCCGTGAAAAGGGAGAGTTTGTGGAGCCTCAGCCTGGAGTGTCCTTGCAATGAATCTAACTGGTGTACTCTGCTCCTGTGGCAATAGCCAAGACCCCATGATCATTTTTGTCTGTTGTTGGAGCACGCATCAACCAAAAAGCTGTAAATAATCCATAGGAATGCTGAACTGTCACAAAATTATTTATGATGAAAGCAAAGGTTATAAAATATTCATCTTTTTTATTCATGTACGACGGTAAAATGAAACAAGGTGAGCAGCACATCTCTTTTCTGTGTCTCCTACTTTCCCTCTTGCTGCCTAATAATGATGGAGAAGAGGCAGGCTGGAAGCATTCCAGTTACAGTTCTGAGCTGAATTTTATATTGTTGCATGCCTCAGACTGCCTCTTAAATTTGTACATACCCTGATAACTTAGCCTACAAAGCATATGTTCCCCCTCAGCTACACAGACTATTAAAGCCAGAATTATAGGCTCATCTTCATGAAGGAGATGTATTTTGAAGCAGGAGCTCATGGCTCTCAGCACAGCCGGGCGCTGTTCTGACTCTCCAGAACTTTGGTTACAGCTGACAGGGGCTCCATGCGACCGTCAGCTGCAGGATCAGACTCCAAGGTGCTACATAATGCAGATCTCTATAGCCACCGCCATGTGGTGGGACTGGGGGGGTGTTGGTTGCAGGCTGAATTCTTCAAAGTTGATTCAGCAATTAAGCAGCAGCTGCCTTAGGAGGGTTTCTGTGGTTGCTGTTTCGAGCCTACACCTTAACCGTCATCCTGCTTCAGCAATATGCTGGCTGCTGTAGGTGCTCACCATGTCCTTGTGTGAGCTGAAAATCACTCATGCCCTGGTTTTAAGGGCAGTGATTCTTTGAGGAAGGTGAGTTTGAAGGCATCTGGAGCAGCACTGGTACTTCTTATCCTCAAAGAGGCGTTGAATTCACAAAAGAGCTTCTTACCACATGCTGTACATCACAATCATACTGGTCAAACTGTGGGCATCAGGGGAGAAAGCAAGGTTGGAAAGACACGCAGGGCTGGAGGTTCAGGTAAAGCCAACAGCTGAATGCTGAATACTTTCTCTCTTCAACTCCAGCATGGGGGGTGAAAAAAAACCCCAAACCAAACCCCACAAGAAGAACACTCACTTGTGTGGGTTCCCATTTCTCTCATTCCTTTTCTGTGCCATTTTGCCCAGAGCCTTGAAGGTATTAAAGGAGGCCAAAAGGGAAGAGGGGAAAGAGCATGGAGAAGGGGTAGAAAGGGGAATAGCACCATCCAGTCCCTGTTATGTGGAATACTTGCCAACAAAAAGGAATACCACCCACTTCGAGGACGAGGATCAGGCTGTTGCAAGCGTTTATTCAACTGCCAGTGGTGTATTCAGTTCTCTGGATGCCATTCCTGAAATCAACTCCCAGACCCCAGCTGTAAACATAGATACTAAATGCATACCTCAGAAAAGCACTTCTAAATGCTAATGGCCTGCTTGTCTTTGTGTGCATGAAGCCACTTGGGCGTGCATGTGGGCGTACATCATATTCCATTTGTCTGTGATTGATAGAATGTCTTCCAGACCAGAGGGATAAAAAGAAAAGTGGAAGTCAAAGCCTCTGATTTTTATTTCAGCAGTAGCCAGGCACATACATCTGTGTGAGGAATTTGGCATCAGCACTTCCAACTTTTGCCAAACCAACAAGAGTAATTGGTGTAACAAGGCTCTCGTGAAATGAAAACACGCATGAACTAAGTATTTCACATTTCTACAGTGGAAGTTATTTTTAGGGTTAATTTGGGTTATGTGGTTATATTGTTCAGGATTAATTCATGGTCTTTACTATGCAAATGGTGCTTGTAAGGAGCAGAAACCAGCTGGTTTAGGTAGTCTTAATGGCACCATAAACATATGTGATGATATTTTCCTGTCCTGCACCCCTTAAGAGTTCACTCCCAAGCACAGATCACTTTTGTCATAGGTCACAGATAGCGAGAAGAGGTTTGAATGATACATGGATGCTGCTGAGATACTGTGGAGCTTCAGTTTTTTCACTGTTATGTCCATATTGTATGTAGGTCTGTCACCAAGGGATGAACTTCATGGACTTTACACTGTGGAAAATGAGCTGATTGGAGCTGGTTATGTGGCATAAGGATGAAATTGCTTTTACTAAAATGCTTCTTGGAACTAACACGGGCGTTTAGAGTCTGAGCTGGGCATTCCTAGGTTAGACAATTCATTACAAAATTACTATTTCTGCACTGGTGTTAACTGAGTTGTTATTATTCTTTGAAACATCATGGGGTTTGTATGTGGCAGATTATTTTCATGTGCTTCCTGGTATTTCTACCTGTAGGGTGTCTTGGGATTGTACTTCCAGTCTTTGCTCTACGGGCAGAGTAGGTAGAATGTACACAGGAAAGAAAACTAAGCTTCATATGGATCAAAGATTTCAAATATTGTATGCCTTAAGATAACATCCGAAGAACTGGATATACTCATTTTGTGTTCCGTGCAATAGCATGCTGCAGCATTTCGGGTACTCGGGAGAATTTCATGGGGAAGGCACCGCATTACCAGCTCCATCACCCCATCTAAGACGAACACTGGTGAAAAGGGAAGGGGGAACAAAATTAAACCTTCCCACAAATAGTGCAAAGCTATTGGGGTACAACAGGCCATTAGTGCATCAGCTTCATTGCTTCCTGACAGCGTAGGTGAAAAGTTGGTTTGTTTCCACATAAAGTTTTGGTGAAATTTCTTTCTTTCCTGTGAAACTTTCTTGGGTGGGAGAAAGGAAATCCTCTGTTATCCCTTCCCCAAGATGAATGGGGACATTTGATACCCTGGCTATAGCTCCACAAGACATGGCAGAGATCTTTGAAATAGGGATTCTGTGTGATTCATGTGAAAACTGAAAGCTGCACAGTTCTGGTCTTTAAAGCTGGTCCTGCTTTAAAGCAACATTTTTTGGCAAGGAGAGAGGATGCCTTTGATAAAAATGAAATTGGGTCCTAAAGACTGTTTCAACAGAGTTATCAAAAATCTTTCAGAGCTCAGACCAAGAAGTATCGCCTGCAACGTACTCTGTTTTCAGGGGCTTGCTTCCTCCTCGGCACTGATCTGCCTTGGAACCTCTTTCTAAAACCAAACTAGAGGCAAAATTGTTAGAAACAAGCAAAGGAAGAAAGAAAAATAAGGAAAAAGGAAGAAAGGAAAAAAATCATCTTTGATACAAAGAATCAAACTGAAAGAATCAAAACCTTGTGAGCTTTACAGCTCAGGTTTTTAATTTCAAATTGTATAGTCACAATAAGCATCTGCCCTCCTGGATTGCCGTGTAACCTCGACCTAATCATGCTGAGCTCCGCGTGTCAGGGAAGGAAAGCGCATCGCTGCACGTGTCACCCACACTGTGATGTCTTTACCGATACCTTTGCAGAAACGTAACAAGCAGGTCCCTAAAACTACCTAAAAATAATCTCAGAACAAAAATTAAAGGCCATCTCTCTGAAGATGAAAAGAAGAATGCCCACCTCCTTTGTGTGGAATAAAGCAGCAAAGGGTGCATCACACTGAAGGTACGGATGCTTTTAAATAATATCAACTCTGAAAACAGAACTGGAGTCTTGGTCCGGTTCTGAAAGAGCAAATATTTCTTGCTCAACAGTGTCAAATGTGTTTCATGCCTCATTATTCTGTTTTAATAGTGCATAGCCCATGTTATCTCTCTGCATCAATATCCCCTAGATAATGGCCATCCCTGTTTTAAAGGCTTTATAGGTAAACTCCAGCTATTTAATATTTTCTTTTATATCCAACCAGTCTTTTCCTTTTCATGAAAGAGACCACAGTGATCTACGGATACAGCCCGGCACTGCTTTGTCTGTTACATGATTGTTATGTTTCCATTTATATCACAGTCTCCTCTGTACTATTCAGATCTAGAAAAGGCAAAAGAAAAAACCCTACTGCAGAGTTAGATTTTCTGTTTGTGGGAATGCATTTGAGAGCAGGGGAGGGAGGGCTTCATAAAGTCCAATTTTTTAATAAAACCCAATTTCCTTTTCACATCGCAGCCACACTGTGACAAAGGAATTGCAGCAGGTGTCTTTCACGGAGAGAACATGATTGTGAAGCTTGCTGGCATCCTGCTTGCTCAGTGCTCCTGACACCGACAGCCATGTCAGGGGCTGCCGTTAGAGGAAAGCTGTAGCCTGGCTCTGGCTAGAGGGGTCCACAGCGAAGGAAGCAGCAACAAACCGTGCAGGGCTGTGGTGGTCTCTCTCTTTTGCTCCTTGTCTGTCACCGTGTGGTGTCCCCTATCCAGCTGAGCTGTGTGTTACTGAAGCACAGTGTGAACTCTTAAATCCCCAAGTGCTCTGCCACCCAGCACAGAGGGCATCATTGCTATTGGAACAGGCATTGGAACAGACTGCCCAGGGAAGTGGTTGAGTCCCCATCACTATAAGCATTTAAAAGATGTGTGGCTATGATACTTAAGGACATGGTTTAGTAGTGGACTTCAATGCTGGGTTAATTGTTGGACTCAATGGTCTTAAAGGTCTTTTCCAACCTAGTTGTTTCTTTAATTCTATCACCAAGTGGAAGGTTATAGGGTTGCACCTCCATGTTCCAGTGTCGTTACAGGGCAAACTTCCCTGAGGACAGGGGCCTCTGCTTGGCTCTGTGCTGCAGCAGGGCAGGGAAGAAAGGGTACTGCAGTACAAGAGGGATGACCATGGCCTTTGCCTTTTCTGAGTAGGAGGGCAGCTTCAGGTAGCCTCTGCTTTGCAATGGGAACCTGCACTTCCTCCTGCCATTCACAGTCCTTAGCTCTGGGCTTGTAAGAGGGACAAAACGGTGAAACCAATGGTGATTCTCTCTCTTCCTCTACCTTTTGCTTCCCAAAGTGCTCCTTATCACATTCCACTTAAAAAGGCATAGCCTGACACCACAGTGAGATGGGCTGCTGTCATGCTGCAGACAGAGATCTGGGTGGCTTTCATCTTTGTAGCCAGCATGCAGTTTCAAGCAAAGGGCACCTTGCCATGAACATCATCCTTTTGTCACACTCTAAACCTGTGTTGAAGCAGAGAAAGCATTAAAGTTTAAGTAGAAAGATTGCCAGTAATGTGCAATAGGCTGCAGGATAGCTGCCTGATAGTACCTGCGTTCTGGATCTGAATAAGCAGCTATTCCAGTATTTCACTTCTTGTTCTAGTGAAAAGACCTCAGGTACTTCTTGCAGAGATTGGATCTGTTACAGTGACCTTAGACTGCATTGCCCAGGCCAGGAAAGGAACACATTCCTCCAGCCATGTTAATACAGCTCTCACATCTGAATTCCTTAATTTCACAGCTTTGTTTCTGGCTCATAACCTGGAACATCGAGGCTGCTGTGCCCAGTGCTATGTCTGTAGGTGTCCTTTCCAAATCTTGCTGACACAGTCTACTAGCCCAGAAAGAATCACCACCAGTGTTTTGAAATCACCTGAAGACAAGGTGTCCTGCTGACCACTGTGTAATAGCAGACAGAAGCTGCTATGTGCTTCCTTGCTACTGTTTTCCCCTGTTTAGTAACCTTTGATTGTTCCTGTCAGTTGTACAAGGCTTACAAAACCTGATTTCTAGCTTCAGCTGTGTGTGCATATCTCTTGTTATTGTGTCTATGCTTAGGTAATCACTCATGTTGACAGAGAATTTCCCTTGTTCTTCCAGGTCAGAGCCCCTCTGGTCATTGCATTAATTCGAACAGTGTAAGAATGATCAACAAAAGCAGAAACCACCATTTGCCTTATTTAAACAAACAGCTCATCTTCCTGCATCTGCAATACCCTCCGCTTATCTCGCTACATATTATACCATAAATTTATGCTGTCTGTGAGCCCCTGTCTCCTGGTTTCATAATTCTTCAGATTGCATCCTTAGCAACAATTCTGACTTGCAGCCTGTCATTAGTTATGGTGTCCAATATCTGAGATCAGATGCAGTGAGTGCAGAAGTTGGTGGAGCCGTTGCAGTTCTAACACCACTACTACAGCGGGTTTGGGGTGGTTTTGAAATGGATTATACTCTTAGTCTTCAATAATATGGCTGTTGATAGGTTTCAGCAAGGTCTTGATTTATGTGGGTTGTTTTTAACCCAGCATTACATCAGAAGTGTTACTGAATCATATGGGATGTTTTCTTCTGTTCTCTACTGCTTCTTCTTGTTTTTTCTTCCTTTTTTCTTTTTTAATCTGTGCTTCCCATAAGAGACACTTCATAGAGCCAGTTAACACATTCACTTTCCCATGTCAAACCGTCCCAGTTTCAAAAAGCAATGAACCCCTAAGAGCAATTTAGCACCATCCTACCAGAGACAGATTTAACTCTGGACAAATCCATGCTGAATTTGTTCATCTGTCAGATGGACTTTCCAATGTGCGGCTTCAAATCAACACAGCTGGTGCAGCCGTAGGTGCTCCTGGTTTATACATCGAGCTTTACCTTCTCGTTTGTGCATCCGTACCCTTAATCTTCTGAAAATATTTTCTGAATGAATCTGCCTGTGTTTCATTTGTGGCTATTTGTCACATGCAGCCAGTGTTTCCCTGCAATGCTCCAGCTTCTGGAAGCCTGCTGGCCCTAGATCAGGGATCCGTGGCTGAGAGGAGCTGTGATAAGCACAGGGTCAACTCAAAAGAAATGGAAGGTGATACCACACCTAGCAATTTTCTCTTGCCTCCAAACATGCACCAGCCTGTTGTTGCATACTCAAAGCTGAGAGCAGAGGAACTCTGTCCAGTTTTGCAGCTGACTGATCAGAAACAAATCAGAACTGCTGGCTGTGTTCATAACATCACTGCAGCACAAACCTGCAGTACTCTGTCCTGAAAAAGACCTGAGCAGTTAATGCTTCCACGCCATTCAGCTGATGGTGTCTGTGATGGGGCTGCCAGTCTGATTGTTTTGAGTGGCTGGTTTTCATTCTTAGCATCTGTCCATCAGAAACTGGATGGATCCATGCAACTCAGAAGCTGCTGAATAGCTCTCACATGGAAATAACTCTTCCTTGTGGTGTTCCCTGAATTTGAACTATCCACCTGAAAGCAGAAGGCTGGGTTTGGATGACATTTGCAGGCAGGTACTCACAAAGTTTTCCACCCTTTTCAGTTATAAATTAAGTCTTTTTGTTTGGGATACATAAATTGAGATCACATAAGTTCAAAATAAGATCCTCTGTCCCTCCCCACCTACTCACACACACGTACACACACACACAATCCATCAGCTTACATCACAGAATCACAGAATGATTGGGGTTGGAAAGGACCTCTGGAGATCATCTAGTCCAACCCTCCTCCTAATGCAGGTTCATCACCAGCAGGTCGCACAGGATCACATCCTGGTGGGTTTTGAATGCCTTCAGAGAGGGAGACTCCACAACCTCCTGGGCAGCCTGTTCAGTGCTCTCCACCTTCATAATAAAGAACTCATCATATTCAGATCAGACCTTTCCCTTTGTCTAATTGCTGGGTTTTTCTGCACAAATCCCATGTGGAGTGCTCAAAGGTAAAGACATTGCATATAAGTTTGGAGATGTAGAATGCAGCAGGGAGATTGCTGGGGCCCCTCACAGCAGAGTGGCATTTTTTCAGTGTAGGCGTGAGTGTGTTCCTACATCATCTTTGAAGTCAATGTAGCAAAGAAAGAGTTTACAAAATAAAGAGCATTTTTGCAGCCAGGTTTGCAACTTGCAGGGACGTTTGAGGTCTGCTAAACCATTTGATTTCCCACCATCTATGTTCAGAAGATAAGTTGTTTAAAATACCAAGCGAGAGGCATAGCGGGCTATTGCAGTAGTAGGGTATTTTGGATTCCAGCCACTGATCTAAATGCATGCTACCTGCCAGCAGTTTAAAGGGGAGCTAGTGCTTGTTTTTGTGTGAGACATAAACTCCACCAAATAAATCCAATATTAATAGCCTGTCTCCTCCCACCAATTACTTCAAAGCAACTGGCTGTTTTGAGACACGTATTGAATTGTTATCAAAATGTCTCAATCTCTCAGCTTAGACATTGACATGTTCCATAGGGACTTCATTTCTTTAGCCAGAAATACAGCTTTGAGTATTCCACTCAGTAACTTCCCACTTGAGTTATAGATTTTCTGTCAGGAAAAATAAAATCATGCTTGTATACAGCTACAATTAAAACATATGGCTCTGCTTTGGCATCTGTTCTTTTTTTCTATTTAAAGACTTGGAAGTGTAGAATAAAAGGCGTAGCTCTATGAATATAGTTTTTGTTAGAGATTGTACACTGGTATTACTCTAGCCTTTCTTTAAAAGCTATAGCAGTGGTTCTTTCCTCTTGGTCTCTGGATCATAGCTTATTCAGGGGAGCTGTAAAGCCTGAATTAAAACGTGTCCAATTAAACTAACAAAAGACTAGATCTGGAAAAGGTATTTAAGTTTGTTGTGGAAAGCCAGCATAATTAAGCTGAAGATTTACATAAATACGAATACAACTGGAGACCCCCTTTGCTCCTCTGAGCTTTCTAAGTTGGAAATAAATAGTGTTACAGTTGTAGTAGAGTAAGAAAAACCCATTCTGTCCTCAATACCTACCTACACTAAATTTGGAGAGCAGAAAGGGTGTCTGAAATCTGCGTGTAACTTTTCCTTCTGAGCCATACACTTTACTGTAAAGTGTATCGGTATTAAAATAAATTTGTTTTGCATTTTGATGCCATTTTTACTTCTCATGTTCCAGATTCTGAGTTATCAGATTGAGTGTTACAGTGTTATGGACACAAATATGGAAACGATCTTGGTTGTTTGGCAGTACCTTCACACTCACTGATCAAACACCAAGTGCCATCTGATTACTTTAATAAATCACAGCAAAGAATACAGTTTACAGTTGGATTATCAGGATCCACAGAGCAACGTGCTAAAATATTCATCACATTCAAAGATGAACACATTTGAAGAAATCAGGATCTTCACATTGATAATCTTTGAACCAAAGTAGGCTGATTTTAGTGAATAAGTTACTCATGAATTATTTGTTCAGCTCTGAAAACAATGATGAATCTTTTAAAAGCAGCAGTAGATTTTTTGATGAATAGAGGGCCTTGAAAGCATCTGGTTTGGATGTATCTGTATATTCAGATTTATTTGGAGTCTCTTTTCACCAGCAGGCTAGTGAGACAAATGAAACTACTGCCAAGAGACAAATCCTCCCATTGAAGTTTTTGGGACAATCCCTTACAAGTCCCTCTATGACTTTAGCTGTCTGGGTAGAGTATTGGGTAATGGTTCCACTGGAAGCCAAGGAAGCAAATTCCATCTAACAAGTTTCTGGAGCATATAGCTTCTTATGACATGTCAGAACAGCAACAGCAATGATAAACGCACCAACAGAGGCTGAGGGAAGCAAGCATTTTCATTAACCTCTTTGGAGTTACTGCAGTGACATGCTTTTCAGTCGTGAGATTTAGAGTTCCAGAAGGCTGGTAAACACCATAAGAACAGACAAGAGATCCCATGCTTTGGGGCCATGGAAAAAGGCAAGACAGAAGTCTGCACGGCTGACGGCAGTGGCAGCAGGAGCGCTTGCCTGAGACACTAGCCACTGTACTGGGACCTAGAGAATGGACCAGGGATGCAGCTCCTGGGGGGAAATTCCTGCCTTAATCTTCCAGTGCTTCATGCCTGTTTGTGGTGCACAGTGCGTCTCTGTGGTTCTGTTAAGTCACAGAATCACGGAGCAGTTTGGGTCAGAAGGGACTGTTAAAGATCACCCAGTCCAACCTCAGATTTATTCATGGTTTTTAACCTTTCTCTTGTCTCTGACCAATGCAGAAGATCTGTTCCTGGACGAGTTGGAGATATTGCAGAAGTCATAATGCCAAGCTCTCCCATCAGCAGATTCTAAACACTTCAGTAAGAGTTTCCTGATTGTCCGCGTGGGAAAGCTGAGGTGTTGTGACAAGACATGACCTCACTGAAGTTAAGGAAACATAGCACAAAATCCACCACCCCGCATCTCCTGAGCCTTGTTCTTATGCTTTCCCATCAGATTATTGTTACCCAGTGTTATTTAGACCCAATAATGGTAGTAATCCTTTTTTGGAAGTGATCCTTTACTCATGATATTTACTTATAATGTTCTCTGACTTTCTTGCAGCCTTGTTTCATGCACATTTTCAAATCCATTTGTATATTAGTCCAGTTGTTTGTTGCAGCTGGTGCAAAGTTTACATTAAATGACAATATACATATATCCATCTCAATTTCACATTTGGAAACACTAAGTTATGGTGGGTTCTTTTTCTTATGGCAGCACAGTTTGGGCCCTCAGGTCCCTAAATCAGCGATGTCACTTTATGCCTTTTAATTTATGTATTTTGGGTGTTCCAGCCTGACATATTTTGAGCATAAGACATACAATGAGTGCTTGATCTAAAAATGTAGATTCATTGCTGTGACTCAGAGAAACAGAATTACCATATCATAAATTCTTGGGAATCTTTCCTAGGGCACCTACAGTTTTTCCTGTCTGCTTGTTCTGCCTTCTCCCTTTGGCCAATGCAGTAGCCAGCTCCTTGAAACAGCAGAGATTTTCATTATATTAATGACTAGAGATTGTGTGATGGGTGGTGACAGAGGCATCAAACATACCAAAAGTCTTTCCTTTTCAAATGCTCTCACATGTTTAGCTGCTTGCTGTTCTTGCAAAGCCTTCTTCACTTATTATCCTCTGTGGATGCACTGACTTCCAGAAGCTTCCTCCCTCGCTGCTCCTCAAGGAAAATCCCTTTTTTCCCTCTACTATTTTTGAAAGCTATTCAAGATGCTACTTTGTGTCTTTTGCATACTACTTCTTTGGAGAGAAGTCAGAGGGATATTTAGCTGGATGGAGATTAATCCCTTCATCACTCCCACTGCTTCTTTTGGCCTTGTAGACGTACATTTTACAGTTGCCAAATCTGGAGAAATAATATTGCTTTAAAGCTAAAGATCTGAATTACTCTCATGGTGCTGAATGCATCAAGATTTTAGACACTTGAGAGAACTTTTGGTTTTGCTAGCTTTGACCTGCCCTTGGAGTAAAGTAATTTTGATGGCGGCTGTTTCTTAAGGTGGCCCTGGTGATTGGGAAGGAATCAAAGTTAGATGCTGGAAGCAGGTGGGAGTTGCAGAACAAAAGGTCATAATACAGCTAAAGAGAAGGATGAAAAGGGAGGATCATGGTGGGAATTGCTCCATATTACTTTCCAGGGAAAAGTTACATCTAAATGGAAGCTCTCTAATGGAAGTGACAGGGAAAGAGTAAAACAGAAGAGAAAAGTAGACATTCAGAGGCCCAGGAAAGACTCTCAGTTTGAAGCAGGGAGAATGGGATATTGTTCACATGCTGAAAGTGAGACATCAGCAGGAAGATGCGAGGAACAGAAAAAGCCTAGGGAAAGAGTTGGAAGCATGTTTTGTTTAGCCTGCTTTTTTAGTTTAACCTTGCAAGGGTAGATTTTGGCTTTGGGTAGAAGACTACAGTCACAGGAGCTTGTCTGAAACAGCTGGGGGCAAAATAGATAAAAGAGATAGTTACCATTTTGTTTTAACGGGTCAGTTTGGGGCCTGTAGAGGTCTCGATGGATTATTTGTTAAATGTAAAATGTGGAAATTCGTTAAGTGATAAAATCTCTCCAGGTGCAGTTCAGTGGTGACTGTGGCCCTGCGCAGTGATTTCTATCATGTACCACTATTTTAGTCAGAGTAAAACTGAAAAATTCTCTGTGTGGTACCCCATGGAGTGCAGAGCTATTCTGAAGGTTTTGTTTCCATTTGAATAATAATGGGTGTAGTTGTGTTTGAATAAACATAAAGCTGTTATTCCCCCAAGCAGCTTTGTTTGCAGTGGATGTAATAAATTTGGTTTGCCCTTTTTATTTATCTTAGATCCCAATTCAAACATTGAAATGAATTTATCACAATAGCTGATGCTCCCTTAATGTGAGCATGCTGGTGAGCAATTTTTACTAGGAAGACTATTTGCAGAAAGAAAATGTTAGATTTATATACAAGTTCTTGTGGGAACCAAATGTTGGATTTCTGTGAAGAGCTGCTCCAAGAGTGCTAACCAGCCATTGTGTCATGAAATCGTGAGTTACCTGAGAGCTGGAAATCAGAGAAAACATATTGAGCAGGGAATGACTGTTATTAACACTTCATAATTCATATCCTCACTTTTTATTTCCTCCAAACAGTATTAAATTTGTGTAAAGAATGAAGAAACTGATAGAAGTAGCCAGCAGCTTGTGGTGGTTTTGCCACAGGGGGCCAATTCCATCACATTACTTTCTTAGTTCCAACTTTCTTGTTTAGACAAGCTACCATGGAGGCTTGTTTCTCAGAAAAAAAGGAACTTGTCAAGCAAAAAGAGTAAAATTACAGAAGGGCATTTCTTTTGTCTCTTTTTTCTGAAGGGGGAAACTATTCCCTCTTGAATCAAATCTTCGCATTTGGCTTGAAGTTAGTGTTATTTTCCCTCAGTGCTTTGCCTCTGTGTGCTCGATAAACCCAGCCTGCCTGTGCCAACCCCTGCTTGGGGGAGTCAGCCTGTCCCTTACTGCTTTGGGGCCCAGAATGGGCTGTGCCTGGGATGGTGTGGGGTCTGCCACTGAGCAGCAGTTTACATCCATGTCTCAGCTTCCTGCTGCTCCTGGTCCCAAGTATACAGACTCACAAGCAGGTTTACCATTCCTCATGTTTATAATTTAGACTGCATTTTGGCAAAAATAAAGATATTCGTTTCACTTAGTTGCACTTCTGGATCACATGGCTTGCATGAAATTCCCTGGAGACCTACTTGCTTAACTCTAGGTTTTAACACTAGATGTTCTGAATGCAACTTTTCTCTCTGAGCTCAAGTGCTATATAAACACTTCCCTTGTTGCATGTGGGAGAAATGTGAGACATATGTGACTCTAAAACCTGATATCTGTCTTCTTCTTGGAAAGCTCCAGGTAGACTTTAGCTAAGGGAATGCCGGAAAGAGATGGCTTCTGTGACTGTGGAGTGAAAGGCTTCTGTTGAAGTTCAGTGTGTGCGCCCCCACATAACAGCAGCTGGAGCTAGCAGAGAAGCCTTAGCACTGAATCATGGAATGGTTTGAAGCCTTGCTTCATTAGATCTTGCAGTCCTCAGTGGAAAAGCAAAATCTCTCACTAAGCAGGGGAAACTTTGTGAAGTGACCAAGATGGTTTCTCTGAAACTAATTAGAAATCACTTCAGATTACACCAGGTCTGTACTCTGGAGTGTTTTGAGGAGTATTTTTGGACCTTGCTGGAAATCATGGGGAGTTTGGCACAAAGGCATTGTGTGTTTTCATGTTCAAACACCCAGTGAAACAAAAATGGAAGTAAAGGAAAATGTATGAGTGAAGAGCTAATAGATTGACCCGTGGATGATGGTGGGTAGAAACGGCTGTTGTAATGCACCTTGAACAAATCTTCTGCCTGCGTGGAAAGTACTTTTTGCAAAACTATTGTAGAGCTTAATAACCTGCAGGCTTTCGTGTCTCAAATCGCAAGCTTGAATAGCCTGCTAAAACCCCCTGAAACTCCTTAGTTCATTAATGCACAGATGCCCTTCATATATGTACGTTGAATCCTGAGCAGTGTGTTGAATGAATGAGACACAGAATGTTATGGTGGGCAAAGGAAATTGCTGGGGCAGATTCTTCCACTGTGACCTCTAGAGCACTGACATGCTATAGATTCCATGTTTGTATTTGTCCACAGAAGGAATAGTTAGCCCCTGGGCAATCTCCTGTCCAGACAGGCAGTGGGGACTTGTCCTGCAAGGGGCATCAAGGTGATAAAGGCATCTCTCTGTTGAGCAGCTGGAACAAAAGGCTCTGACGTGCTTTATAGATTATTCAATGAAGTAGTAAAGAAATTGTCCATATTAAATTAATATCTGGAGAAAACTTGTAAATGCTGGTATTTGATAGCAG
>JANRGW010007599.1:0-19546 GCA_024733675.1 Psilopsiagon aymara
TGAGGGTGGTGAGGCACTGGAATGGGTTGCCCAGGGAAGTTGTGAATGCTCCATCCCTGGCAGTGTTCAAGGCCGGGATGGACATAGCCTTGGGTGGCATGGTTCAGTAGGAGGTGTCCCTCATGTTCTTAAGGTCCTTTCCAACCCTAACTATTCTACAATTCTATGATTCTATGTCCCTGCTCATTGCAGGGGGGGGTAGACTCAACTTTAAAGACGAGCTTTGAAGGTCCTTTCCAACCTAAACCAATGATTCAATGATCATGTTACAGCACCTGTACTACCAAGTGCCCCACTCTTTGCTGACATGCTGGGTAAAATCTGTGCCACAGCAACACAAAAATTTCCCTCCTAAATAGTAAAGTATCAGGAAAAAAGTTGTATGGGAAGATTTCTGCATATACATTTGTATAATTTATTTCTGCAGTTTAAAAACAACCTATGACTCCAAAGTAGTTCAGGCTATACGCCAATGGAAGTAATATATAGGAAAATTTGTTGCATCATTCCTTTGTTCTAACAACTTCTGTCTCTGATGTGGTACATGTTACATGAACTATGGTTCTTTCAAGGTATATAAGGTCCCAAAACATACATTAAAATATACCTCAATTCTGACAGTTTTGAGATGATAATTTCTGTTTCTACTCTTACACGACTCTTCCTAAATTGTCATGTAAGAGCATCAAGCTGAAGAAGACCCTATACACATGAAACATACTGTGGAACAGAATCCCAAACCATCATAAAAGCAACAGCAAATTTTCACAGCAAAGGACTCAAATGATTTGCTGATAACCTGTGAATAACAAAACCCAAATAAATGAAAAAGCCTCCACAATCTGCTTGAAAACAGTGGGTAAAAAAAGGACGAAAAAGCCACATCTCATTCACTACTTCACAATTACTAATTTATTCACTGAGCTACAATGGCATTTCAGCCTGAAAAGCAAACACTGGCGGTTGCCATTACATAGATTTCAGATCTAGTATTTCAAGCAGATGGCTGTAGGAGTTTGGATCATTTTCTTGTTTACTACTTCCACTCGCTTGTTGTTTTCAGATTTGGACCAATTCCTACCAAAGCACAAAAGAGCAACTCGATAAGGGATTTGCAGTTGTGTATTTGCAGTCTGTGCTAATAACAGTGCATGTATTAATGTCATACAGAAATTAGCAGAAGCTTGAAAATAAATGTTAGAAGTTGGGGAGTGTTAGGTTATGTATACTCTATATTATGCCACACCTGGCATTTCTAAGAATTGCAAGTTCCTGTAAAATCTAAGAAAGAGGAAATAAAAGGAAATAAAAACCTCTTTGGAATGAGTTAGTGGCTTGAAGAGCAGCCGATTAGATGGTCTAAGCACACACCTACACTGGCGGCATAACCTCCCTGTATGCCACAAATCTCTCAAACAGGGCAGCAGGCCTGTTTGACTTACAGCAACAGCACTGGCAGCAGCTCGCACTTCCATGCTGGGCTGCAAGGACGCATCAGAGAAGCAGCACCTCCAGGCCAGTGTGAGCCCAGCCAGGTCAGATCTGCACCACGCTCCCCTAGGGCTGGAAGCAATATTCAGTGAGCCCAGAAACACATCCTGTTTCCCCGTCTCTTTGGAGGGACCGCTGGAGTCAAAAGATGCTGCTGACCCTGTGCCAATGGCACTCAATGGCCTGACAGGCATAAGCCATTTTGATGGGTGAAAAATGTTCAAACTGTATCTTCAACAGTACAGGAATCATGAAAGCAAAGAAAACACAGCTACATGGGAATGCTAAAAACAATAAATCAAAAGTCAGAAGAGATAAGAAATCCAAATGAGGACTTTACAGGGAACAGTTTCCCTACCCGCTCCCAGGCTAAGAAAAGGTTTGAACATTTACTTACTTCCTTTCTTATTCTTTAACCACAAGAAAATTCACGGGATTGCTGACATCACGGTGGTGGTAACAGCAATTGCAAGGTCCTGCAATAAAATCAGGAACCAGTTTAAGTCAGTTATTTTGGACAAAAGAAGAGGAAGCTAGAAGAAAATTAGGTTCAACTGAGACTAAGCAAAATGTGTCATTTTATATATATATATAAATTCATTTTGTACCTTAATAATGAAAGAAGAGCTCCTACTTTGTGGACTCTGAACCAAGGCACAGACAATGTCTTGGACTGCAAACCTCAGAGAAATTGATTTTTACACATCTGACTACCTGGGAACACCTACAAATTTTCGGTGGAAAAAAAGAATTTCTTTTTAGATAGAGCTACAGACTCTGCTTGGAGATATTTTAATTCAACCATTTTACGTATCACTGGATGTGGTTGTGGGTATCAGAATCACCTAACGCAAGTTCTGAAGGTGAAAAAGCCACAAAGGGAAGAAAAGCAGTTCTGTCAGCAGCAGCAGGGTACAATCAATAGCATCCCACATTAGACAATCAGTGCCACAGTATATCATTCCCAACTTTTTGAAGAAATGCTTTAAATTGAATTCTTAAATAATTGAAAGGTATCTACTTCATATAGAAAAAGAGGCCATTAAGGAAGTGCTTTACAAGAGACTCACAACTTTAATCACCTTCAGTTGAATGGAGTTGAGCTCAGCTCAACATTTGCATAAGCAAATTAAATGTCTATAGCATAAAAACAAAGATTTAAAAGATTCCTTAAAAATATATTTAAATAAATGACTGATTTCATGTAGCTGCGTACCCAGAATTGTTAAGCTTACTATGCATTGTTAAAAAGAAAGAAGAGCATGCTGTTGTGGCATGGTTTAGTGGGAGATGCCCCTGCCCATGGCAGGGGGGTTGGAACTGGATGATCTTAAGGTCCTTTCCAACCCTGACTGTTCTATGATTCTGTGATATACAAATTAATAGTTTTAATATTTCAAATATCACTTTTGTGGTATTTTCTGTTAAGAATCACAGGAAAAAAATCATAATAGCATTGTATGTTTACCACAGAATTTACCCTCAAGCCCTCTCAGAAAGCAAGAAACCCAGTTGTTCACAGTGTTTGTAACTATATGCTCTGCTTTAGGAACAGAAAAACTACTGAAGCATTGGCCCCTTTTTTCAGCTAAATGTCTGGACAAACTGGCCAGTGAGATCAATTTGGAACCATTATTCACCACTACAGTCACTTCTTGGATTGAGAATAATATTCTAAACAAACAGCAAGCTTTGTGGCATGTCCTATCTGATCACTATTTGGCGCTAATAACCACCAAACCATCCACCTGGCCAGGCCAGGGAAAGCATCTGGACATACCCAGCTACTTACAGCTCCGTTTTTGACCTGGCCAGGAAGATTCCAGCTGCAGGGCTGCACTGCGCTCCATTACTTACTAACAATTTGAGCATCTCAATTCCTGTAGCACAATATATCTCCCATGAGCTTCTTACAAAACTGTTTGTCACAAGAAATACTAACAATAAAACAAAATAAAGAGTTTGTACACAAGAAAAAAAAATTACAATTTTTCCCTTGAAGAATCCCTTCCCCCAACAGATTTCCTTATTTTCTTCACTTGGTTTCTATGTGTCAACTTGAAGTGCAACTAAAACTGTCTGGGAAATAACAGTTGCAAATCCTGCCAGGGATTCAAAAACCTCCTTACATGTCATTAAGACTAAATTCTGTAACTCTGAAAACCTTCCATAAAACACATATATTTTCCTATGACATACAAGCAGTCTCTGATAGCATTCCTGCAGTGACCATCATACAGTCAAACGTAGCAGCATATGGACAGTCACTTTCCTCGCTAATCGCGCTGCAGCCACCTGCAGATGTATCATGCTTCCCAAGTGATGAGTAATTAAGATGATTTGCTTTAACACAGACGGGTACATTTTTGATACATTTTGTCCTTGCAATACAACAACCATTAAAAGAACTTAAGAGAGAAATACCAACTAACATTGGTATTGGTAACCTCATTGCACCCAAAGCACCTTATTCTGCTCCACAGGTCTTAATCTAAATAAACCCAGCCTTAGGTGCTGCTTAAATTTCTTCCAACTTGCCCAGTCTAGGTCTGCAGGTTGTCTCTCCTCTGAGTTTTCTTGGCTTGGGCCTCTCAGCCACCTTTTGAGCCCTCAACAAGAGCCTGGGATGATCCTGTGGGTTAACCCTGGCAGGAGGCCGACACCTCTCTCTGTCCCTCTACTATCAGGATCAGACTATCAGGGAGGTGCGAATGCCTTTAGCTTGTGTGGCCTGGGTAAAGCTCATTTCTTAACCCTTTTCTCCCCTGCTTCCTGCACCAGTCAGAGAGCAGAACCTACTCTCTGTGAAAGATACAGATAAAACATACAGAGATTCAACATGAAGCCACAGGGAGCACTGCCACAGCTGGGGACGACCATCACTGTTGTTTGCAGCCACAGGACAAAATGACTTCTCACAGAAGGTGAAGATATACATGTGCATAACTGTAGAATGAGACTATAAATCCTTAGGGGCTTAGCAATCAATAGGAATTAAGCTGTAGTTTACAGGAAGTTAATTGTTCCTCCTGATTATAACTAAGTCCCAAGAAAGCTCACACAAAATACAGCTGGTGCAGTTTAACCTACAGCAAACTGCACATCAAAATGTCTAGGGTGGAAATCTGGTGAGAAAAAAGTCCCTATATGCTCTCCTATTAAAAAAAAACTGAAAGAATGACACAACTTGTACAGGAAAGAACAGCACATGAAAAAATATTTAATAACATTTTGTAACCTGCTGCATGTCTTTGCACGAATTTAAATTCTTATAAAACATTTGCACTTAGTGACATTCGCACTGCTGACATGTTGCCTTCTAGGAAGGAGAGCTCATCCTTGACTAAATTCTTTACTATTCTGAATGCTGCTGGAGGATCTCCACGCAGTGGCAATATGCACTCTGATAATAAATGTTGTAAAGGGAGCACGAACACTGTTCACAACCTAAAAATTGCTTACATTGGGTTTAGTCTTTATGAGGATCAATGTCTCTCAGAAAGAAAGAGCAGTGCTGTTTTTGCCAAGACTCACTACGCTCTCAAGAGTTTCCTGACCACTTTTTCTTTACCACTACAAAAGTGAACTTTAAAATTTAAACATGGAGTGCAAATTAAATGCTAGTTTATGGGGGCTTGTTTCTAGTAACTGCCATCTTTTGATTCACTGATGGTTCTGGAAGATGCAGTACTGCCAAGAGCAACTGTTCAAAGATGATGAGTCAGGCCACAGATTCCAGGAGACCTTGGAGATTAACAGCCAAGTTGGACAGTTTATTTTACTTTTATTTTCTATTATCTGGTTTTTAATCAATGTTAAGGTTGGCAAACTTTTATTAGCCTGGAGCTTTTCTTTGTTTTCCAGAACAGTATATAAATTCTTGAAGCTTGCAAGCAAACAAATGAGATATGAATTGCCAATACTGAGTTAAGGGGAAATAACTGAAGT
This sequence comes from Psilopsiagon aymara, assembly GCA_024733675.1. Classification (NCBI taxonomy): domain Eukaryota; kingdom Metazoa; phylum Chordata; class Aves; order Psittaciformes; family Psittacidae; genus Psilopsiagon; species Psilopsiagon aymara. Next base: position 5,440 of record JANRGW010007599.1, read on the forward strand.
GAAGAAACTGTCAAGATTGTGCCAAAATAAGAAATAAAGACAGCATCAGCATAGAAAAAAGCAAACCTGCATCTACTATAAACTAGTCTTGAAGTCTCAACTCATTGATAAAAAAAATATCAGATGTAATGTTACATCTCACTCAGACACTGAGAGCTGGGATTTGCACAGTGCTCTCTATAGGTTTTCCTGGTTAGTGTAACTCCTAGTATGTAATGGCAACTCATAAAATCCATGCAAATTCTGTCTTTGATTCCAAGTTTCAAGATTTGCTTTTGGTGGATAGTTAAAAAATTATCACCCTAGTATTATCACCCTAGTTTTTAGATAGATTTAAAAACCAAAACAAACCCAACACATTCCACCTATCCCACCCAAAAGGTGGGCTTACAAAGTACCTTGAAACTCCGTAATAGCTTGTTGCTTGGGTTTTGGTGGTGTTTTCTTCTTGTTGTGGGTTTTTTGGTTTGCCTTTTTTTGAGGATTGGAGACACATTAAAGAATATCTAAATGTGTTGCTCATAAATTGCAGGGAGTGGTACATATGATCAGAATCTAAGTTACTTCAAATGAACCTACCAATATTGCGGTCAATACCAGTCTATATCAAGCTGTCTCTTACATGGACCACACTGCGCTTACATGGCTTTGCCAAATGAGATGCCTCACTTAGCACAATTACAAAACAGTCTCTTTCGAAGGGGAATGAAGTCAATCAATTCACCACTGAGCTTTTAGGGGACCCACCACTCTGCCTTGTACTCATTAGCACTGGAAGTGGTAAAGCGAGCCATTTACTTATGCGGCCTTATGATGCTGTTTAAAAGGGATGAAAAGACAGAAGACACAAGAACCCAGCTAAATTCAGCTTGAGAGAAAAGATTCAGCAGTACTGAGTAACAGGAAGAGTTTCTGTAATGTATTGACTAGGTTGGCAAGCTCTGATATAATTAGAATGAGGAATAACTGCAGCAAACTGCTGGAACAGGCTGAATTTACTTGTGCTTAATGGGCCATCACCAGCCTTGGTGGGGTTTTTCTGTTTGCTTTTAAGACCAACAAGAATGCTGGAAAATGAAAGACCTCTCAAGGACATCCATTACATAAATAGGAAATAGAAGAGAAGCTATTCCATCAGGGTACTCGGCTTTAGGAAGAGAGAATAAAGAACAACACAGGCAGATTTCTAGATGAATGGTGACGCTAAGCTGACCGTCTGTCAACCCATAGAAGTTGATTAAGAAGAAGAGGGGGAAATGTGATTAAACCATACTATAGGTAACAGTTTCATACTGTACTGTCATCTCTGAAACTCTCTAAAATGAGCTTTTTTTAGGGTCAGACACAGCATTATATATATATATAAACACTTCAACACCAAGAAGCTAAAACAAGTGAATATGGGAGAAATAAAACTTATTCATTAAAAGTAACTTGAATTAGTCCAGAAGAGCCTCAGATTTAGGTCAGTGTAAGCTGGCCTTTATGGAAGCACTCAAAGGTACTTAGCAGTTTAAGTACCCCAGTTCATAGTTCAGTATTGTTTTCTTTTCTTTGCTGAGAAAAAACATAAAGAAGCTAAACCAAGGTATCTGCAGGGGATTCAAGCCAAAATGAACCACCTCAAAACACCCAACACTCAAACACAGCTCTTCACCTTCTCCTTAAGAATGCAAATGAGCCCTGCCCTTGTTATCAGGTGCTAACTGGCAAGGCACCCTGGTGCCTCAGATGTGATAGGGATGAGCAAATGCCTTTATGAATTTTTGGTGATAGCCTCAGGAAAAGTGACACACATTGAAATCCAAAGATCAAACACTCCTCAAAGCCAAGCCTGAGATTTCCAAACGCAAAGCTAGTGATGGGGTTGAGAGGTAACAAGGCCATAAATGAAACTGGACACTGGAATTGGGCATAACTTGTATTACTGTGCCTGTGATGTAACTGCGTGCACTCTCAACTCGAATTTTTCAAGATTCTCCTTGCAGCCATGATAGACTCATCTCTTATTTTCAATTGAGACTTGATAATTCCATCATGTCGACATAAATTGGTAATAACTTCATAAAAGCAAAGGAATAAACAACCCAAAAGACTTCTTAAAACTGGTACAGATTTTCTGCTGAGGGTATTTGACACTCCCTGTCACCATGTACCTCAAAATCACCACATTAAAACAAGAGAAAGCTATTTTTATCTCATAGATGGGACACCTATTGGGATAAAACACAAAAATCCAGCAGAACAGGGACAAGTGCTCTGGTAAACGTATGTATTCAGGTAGAGACATACATAACCCATGTAGGTATCTGTGTGCTGTGAGCACCTGTAAGATAAACAAGCAGTTGTGCATGTAGGTGCCTACATGTATGAGTCGACCTCAGATCCCTTATAAACCTTGTCCTATTGAGTTTCCCGATACTGCACAGAGCATACCTGCATCATTGGATAAAGAATAGTACAAAGACACTTGAGCTACAAATAACATGTAAAACAAAGCAACACAGCCACAACAACATGAGCTTAGTAAGTCACATTGCCACTGAGGCTAAACTGCCTTTCAGAGAATGAAAACTGCTATCATTGTATGGCCCCATTGATCTGTGCTCACAGTGAATGCAATCCTTTTTATAATGCTGTGTGCAGTACTGCAGAGAACGAATGACCAGAAGCATTTCATGGATTAAGAATTAGTGATCCCAGAGTATCAGAGCATCTGAGCAGAGGCTCCCCCATTCCTTCAGGCTATATTCACCAGCTACATCTGTAATCTGGACAAACTGCAATACTGCCTGGCAGTGGAAATGAACATTTTAAATACTATTTTGTCTGAAACTCCACAATATTAAATTAATGCTGCCTTTGGGCACTGACGTAGATAAGATGAGCTTGCAAATCCTGTATAGCCCTGCTTCCCACGATTCTACTACTACTCAGGATTGCTGCCTACTCTGTTCCCATGCTGCCCCAGTGGCATACAGGTGACATCCTTCTCTTTGTGCAAACCCCTGAAAATATTTTCAGCTGTTCTATTTTTTAATTTATTTTCCCCAAAACCAGCCAGTCACAGAATCATAAAATCACAGAATGGTTTGCATTGGAAAGGACCTTAAGATCATCCAGTTCCAACCCCCCAGCCATGGGCAGGGACACCTCACATTAGACCATGTTGCCTAAGGCTCTGTCCAGCCTGGCCTTGAACACTGCCAGGGATGAAGCATTTATCAGTTCTTTGGGCAACCTGCCCCATGCCTCACCACCCCACAGTAAAGAACTTCTTCCTTACATCTAACCTGAATTTCCTCTGTTTAAGTTTGAACCCATTTCCCCTTGTCCTATCACTACAGTTGCTGATGAAGAGTCCCTCTCCAGCATCCTTGTAGGCCCCCTTCAGATACTGGAAGGGCTGCTATGAGGTCTCCACACAGCCTTCTCCAGACTGAACAGTCACCAGTATGGACTATACCAACCACTGACATAGTAACTTAATGCCCATGTTTATCTACAAATGTTTTAATTCAATTTCACCAAACTGTCTCTTGCAGTATCTTCCAGGAAGGTAACAGAGGTAAGTGGAACTTCTGTCCCAGTTTACTCCACAACTTTTCCCCAGTTGAGGTTAATTAAGAGGGCCCAGCTCACAAAATTTGCATACATCACCGTAAACAACTTCAGCTGGATGGTGCCCAGCAGAGGACCAGATGCTTTAAAAGGATGCTGAAATAGAAGCCCAAGCCGACAGGTCTGACTCAGATTTGAGAGACTGAGCCTCACAGCAGATCCTTCTCATTTGTTTTGCTCTTTCCTGTATCAGCCTTTGGAACGCATTGAGTCATTCTCTGCTCTGGAAATTCATTACCTGAAACTTGGTTCTAGCAGGACTTGGAGATAATTCATCTCTTGACAGCAAAATAGACATTGTAAGGGAAGGAAAGATACCTCAAGGTCAAACGTGGCTTGGTGTTTATGATTCATACAGCTCCACGCAATACTGCTGCTTCCTGCTTTCCTTGGTGAGATTCAAGAGAGATGAAGAAAACAAGTGAAAACTTTTCAAATCAATAGGGCAACAACATAGCTTCCAAATGACCTGAGAACTGGGCAGTTGGGCAATCGTAATTTTAAAATGTTACTGATTGTATAATGAACATAGAAAATCAATAAAATATAGTTAACATTTATGTAGACATTAAATCAGGAATGGAATCTGACTGTGAACATCTGACAAACACTTCCAGTAGGAATCTAATGACACACTTGAAGAGAGATGCTTTCCCACAACCCTAAAATGTGTCATCAATTTGAAGAAAACCTCTGTTAGACCCATTCAGTAATCTGATCTTTCTGCAAACTGTTTTTACCCACTAATAAATTCCTTTGGCACTACCCAAAGTAAGTGCCAAATCATCTCAACATGGATTTGTCATTAATCACATTCATAAGTGACTACCTTTTCACTAGACAGGCCAGTTCCCACATTATTCAGAGCACACCATTTCACTCCTCAGCAGTGTAGCAAAACCAAATAGTACTCAGTAGGTGTTAGTTTATAGGCATTAGGAATACTCCAAAAAATGTCTTCTAGTCAGAATATACTCATTTGGGAGATGGAGGGAGGAGAAAAGGGAAAAAGAACCATTTTCTTGGAACATACCCACTGCAAACAGGTTTTGTGGAGATTTGTCATGACCAGGCTCTATTTTCCCATCAGAGTAGCCCATAGGCAAGTGGTTGGAGATTGCAGATGTGAATCAATCAGAAAACCCTAACCAGTGGTTACCATCTATTTCGGACCATGTAATTTCTTTGCTGGCGAGTTGGTTTTCGAGTGCTTGAAAGGTCTGTTTCACTTCTGTGGCAGAAAAGGCAATGTCACATGTAGCAGGAGAGAATCTGGATTTCTAATTAGGCTGTAATTGCATTCTTTCCTTTCCTACCTCACCCAGGCTCTCAGTGGGCTGTTTCGCAGACCACCCAACTATGGAACCTCACAGACTCCAGTCTCTTTCCAACACCTCTCCATAGGCTTTCTGTCAAATAGCTGAGTTAATGCTCAAAGTACCAAAGTGCTCATAGCCTCAGCTCCCTCCTGATTTAAAGGAAGTTAAATACATTCAGCTCTTCCATGTAGTGAACCAGCTGAACGGCAGAAAATGAGTTTGGTTAAAACAGCAACAGGCAACCCAAACATTCTGAGAGCACTAAGGAATCATGAGCTAATCAGAAAAAGATCCATTTTTGTGTATACCACCTGTAGATCTATAGTGGAAACTAGGCGCCACATGAGTGGTAACAGGGAAGTTACTTGGCAACTTTTTCTGTCAGTATACTTGAATACTGTTGAAAACTTGCTGGTGTTATTTATAAAGATAGATAATGCAACCTCAGCAGAACCAAAGCAGCCACACTGAAGAGCAGGAACAATCCTCAGGGAGAAGCAGACAGAGAACAAGCGCTACCAAGATATCGGAAGAAGGCAGAGGGAGCACATTTATGGATTTTTTCAGAGGAACATATTGTTTCTTTAATAAAACCAGAACTATAAAGACATAAAAACTATTTCAGCCATGACAAGCACACAGGTAAATGTATACATAGGCAGAAGTGAAACACAAAGAAAGCACTAACCTTCAGGTGCTTACTTTACCACAACATGTCTAGACTGCCCAAAATTACTTGAAATAACTGTCATAAAAACAATAGGCTGGTTTGGGGCTTTTGTGAGGGTTTTGTTTGGTTTATTTTTTGTTTTGGGTTGTTTTATTGTGGTTTTTGTTTGCTTGTTTGTTTTAATTTTTAAATACCAATTTTCCATATGAATTGTCCATATAAATATTATGTTTTTCCTTTGGACAAAGGAGTCTGTGAAGGATTTATTGCTATCCTAGTAATGAACTCTCCAAGCACAATGATTCTGAAGAACCAAATTCAATCTCCTCTTTAAAAAGCTCTCATCCACACTGCAAAATATGAAGTATGATGCTGCAATAAATGAAGGCAGGAAGATGAAAAGAACTTGTCAGCAGTGAGTGAAGTGATTCTTCGCAGTTACTAATGCTCCTGCAGTCCTGCTGCATTTCTACCTTTGGCAGATTCTTGCTAAAGGGGCACACAGACCCCAGACTACAATGCAACAGTTGCTCAAATCATTACAACAAATCTACTGATACTACTAACAAGTAACATTTTCCTACCAGGTACTAACAACACTCATCATGCCCAAAGAGGTAAATACCTTCACAAGCCAGCACTCCAATTAAATCACTTTCAATCCATAATTTGTCTGCTTCCAGTGACTGCATCTGGGAGGAAAACGTTAACTATCACAGAAAGCAGAACGTGGCATCAATGAGCAACAAACATTCATGCAAAGATCTGCAATAAAGACATTAAGATTGGTCTGAATGAAGCAGGAATAGAAACAAACATCTGTGTGTTATATCACAGAAAACAACAGGATCCAGAACAGTGACACATGGTGACGACTGATTGACAGCAATCAAACTGGTAAGCACCAGAATACATTGCTTCCATCAAGATCAGGTGTCATATGTAAGTTCTCTTCATCTCACCCCAACAGAAGGCTATACTGCAGCCATAAAGTTACCACAAACCAGAGAAGCAAAGAAAATGGGCAGCTTAAGATGCATGCAGGAAAAGTAAGCAAGACTGAGGCAAGGCTAAAGTTGTAACTGCTGACACTGAAAGGACATAAGAGACCTGTCCAAACTCAGCTCATCAGCACAATCCAAGTGAAACCCAGAAGATACAGTGAGGATTCACTACCCAGCACCCTTGTCCTGGGGGCTGCCCACAGGGATCCTGGCCAGTCCGCTTGGGCTAACATGGTTTGGTGCTGGGGTTCTCCCAATATCCTAAATAGGCTGCAAACAGACCAGTTTTCCCACACACCATGAGAAGTGTTGCGTGGTTGTTTCCTGAGCTCATGAACTAGCTTCTCGCTGAGTATATTTTACCACAAGAGCTGAACTTCCTTTGGCTACCCTTTCCCTAGAAAATCCCTCTAAAAGTACTAGCAGATCACCACACAGCACTATTTGGTTTCCTGAAAGGTATTTACTGTCTCCAGGTTCAAGCCCTATGGTTGACTCCCAGCACACATCAGTGGGTTACATGAAGGAAGTGAATGTTACTTATTTTTTTCTGTAGGGGTAATTCTGCATGATTCCCAACAGGTAGGAACAAAGAGCTTTTTATCTCCTAGCAATTCAGATCACAAACTCATGTCAGTCATACATACCAGTTTGGTACTTCCTCGTCAGCAGTTAAAATCCAAATAGAACAAACCAAAACCCCCTTCTTGATAGAGGAAAAAAATGAAGGAAAAGATGAGAATTAACACTCACACCATAAAATAAAAATGCCCCTAAACATTCAGTTAATAGGTCTGTACTCTTTTGACTAAGCCACAGTTACTGGGTCACCATTCTCACTGAAGAGAAGCAATAAGTGACGGTCCAATGCAAGTTAAAGATGACACATTGTTCACTTCTCTGGAGCCAAAGCAAAACTATTCCTCTCCTCTCTGTTAATACTGGCCTTTTACTCTATAGCAATTGAAGAAGTTTGGGGACATTTTCTCTAAATTATTCACCAAAAGCAATCCTTTATATTCCAGCCAGGATCTTTCATATTTTAACCAGGATTACCCAGAGAATAATGCACTTTTATCCCTTTCCTCAAAAAACACTTGTGCCCCAGGAAATTTAGCTGCCTCTATCTAATCCCATGAAAGTCCTTTCTGAATCACTTGGGGATTGACCTCATGAATTTTTCATTGTTGTTTCTTGGTGGGACTGTCAATCAGAGATAAAAAAAGAGGAAAACAAAACACAGAGTGAAGTGGTTTGCTAGAAACGTCACTTCAGCTAGCACTAAAATTACATCAGATGGCATAATGAGGAATCACTCTGAAGAAGAGGCATGGAAAAAAGGTGTCTGGTTTGTGTCATTTCCTCCCCATTTTCCAAATTTAATAGTTTATTTCCTTTCTGTGGGGCTTTTTTCAGGCACACTCAGTGTTGCATTCTGTTTGCTGAAAAGCATCACGGGCACTTCACAGAAGTTTACAACAAAACCCCAGCATCAGTTGTGTTTTAATCAGTTTTCATCAAGTCATCCTCAAATCAAACACCACAAGATTGTATTTTTTTTCCCTTCACACTTCTATGTAGTTACATTCACAGTAGTGACAGCAGAATGGAAGGCATGGCTCAGATCCCACAAGACATTTGACCACTTCTGACAAGTTAAACATGAGCACAAAGAATGTTCTACAAGCAGTCAAGGCACAAACACTGTACATCAATTCCCCCACTAGGCACAGAAGCTTGCTATACACAGCCTAAACCCAGTATTATTTAGGAGAGCCAGCCACACACTGAGACCCCACAGGTGCTTTGCAATGCCGATTTCTCCCTAAAGGCTAAACTGTAATCATGTATTAAAAAAGGCAAATGTGATGCTGCAGTCGTATGACTTTTGTAGAGCTTTGCAGCTGGCCTTAAAATAACTTATTCTCTATGAAGGATGCTCTGTTAAGTTAAAAGCTTAAAAAAAGAAAGAAAGCTTTTAGCATAAGAAAGGCAAAAAAGAAGGGTCACAAAAGAAAAGAATCAAAGGAAGTGCTCACAACTAAGAAATAGAAGGCACAGCATAATTCTTCCCCCCCCCAAAAGCTACAATGAAGCACAGGATCTGGCATGTGCAGGTAAACACAGGCAACAACATTACTTTGAGCAACTGGATCTATTCTTCCCAGACATAGTTTAGATTCAGCTGCTTTCTGTATTTCTATTACTACAATTCTATACTAGTGAGGCCTTCATGCCTTTGCAGTATAAGAATCAATCCTATCCAAGATGTAAAGACGTCAAATTCAGCTACATCTGAGTATTAACTTGTGTATTTTTAGATATACAGGGATCTGAACTCTCTTTTGTCCAATGTATACATTCCCTTTTCCATACTTTTGATTTTGCATTATTTCAAATTCATTTGAGCTATGTTAGGGTTAATGTTTTCCATATTGCTCCAAGATGTTTGAATACCTGCTTTCTTCAAAGCTAATTCCCTAAATTCACAGATTGGAGCTCTTTATGTAGAGTGTAGTTATCTACTGTAGCTGCACGGACTTGGGGGCTGCTACGGAACCAGCACATAGAAAGGACCTATGTATGCTGGCAACTCCCTCTTCCAATACAGTTCAGCAGATAGGGAACAGCCTCCATCCCCAAAGCATTCCTGTGAGCACTTTGTTCTGGGAAAAGGCACTTTATTCTGGGGAAAAAAAAGAAGGAAATTTTCATTTGGGAATAATTACACTGCTGCAAGAGCAGAGAGATCAACTAGTGCAGAATAAAGGATCAACAAGGAAACCATAGAATGGTTCAGCTTGGAAGGGACTTTAGGATTACCTAGTTCCAACTCCCTGCTACAGGCAGGGACACCTTCCACTAGAGCAGGTGGCCCCAAGCCCTGTCCAACCTAGCCTTGATTACTGCCAGGGATGGGGCGTCAGTAACCTCTCTGGGCAACCTATGCCAGTGCCTCACTACCCTCACAGGGAAGAACTTCTTGTATCTAACCTAAATCTCTCCTGTTCAATAGGGAATGGGCCAAAACATTTCCTGTCACATCAGTTGTGCTGGTCTGTCCCCCTAAGAAAAGCAAAAAAAACCCGAAAGAAAAAAAGCCAAACCAAAACACTTTCATGCAACTGCATGTACAGGGTTCAGGTTTCCTTTTGCTGGATAACAAGGTTTTTCTATACTGGATCTGAGCAACATGACTGACCCTGAACCATGCGGGTCTAAGTGTGCTCAGCCATTACAGAGAACTTGCAATATTCTTATGCATGTGCATGAGAACAGGATTTTCTTAAACCAATCTAAATCAAAGATTTATTTCATATAAGAATAAATAACACAAAGCATATATAGCTCACACAAAGGGGCCTGCCTGGGAATCCCAGCACTGTTTGGGGTTATTCAAGGAGCAACATGAAAACAGATTTCTTTTGGGGGGGACAAACTTTGAGTTTGAGATTATGTATCTCTAAATAACTAACTCTAGCACGAAGTTAAACAAGATATTTCTGAGAGGGAAAGCCGGACTGGCTTCCTCCGATATTACTCCCTGTGCAGCATGACATCCAGGCAAGTCAGAGGCCAGTTCTTCCAGGAGCCCTGCCATTACCACTGCAGCTGCCCAGGGTTAAACAAGCACTAAGAAAAGTGGGTGCGTTTTCAACTGGGCATTTTTTTGTTTGGATACTGTCCCTTTTCTATTACCAAATGCACTGATTTTCCCTGCAGGAAAGTTTAAACTAGGATTTCTCAACTCTCCTCAGCTTAACTCTCCCAGGAGCAGCAGAATCGAGGCAACTAAACAAAGGGTGAGTAGAAACTTCATGTTAAATAATGGTCAGAGGCATGTTATGCCTAAAAAGACACCAGCCACCCGAAGCTCTTCAAACAAACCTTACTGATAAGTAAACTGCAATTTCTTTTAGCTCTTCCTTTTGGTAAGTAAAAGCAATAAGGTAAAGAAGTTGAAGTTAAAAGCTCAGTGAAATCTCTGAACTTTCTTTGTGCAACTTAATCACGTGGCAGACTTCAAAATGAAGTAATCCAGCAATTACATTAAAAGGCAAAATAATTAGGGCAAGAAAAAAATAATCAGACTAACAGGTCAAGAATTGAATGGAACTCTAGTTAAGAGGGGGGGAAAAAAGCCTGTGTGAATAAAGCAGGATTCTTTCTCAAGCAAGCCAAGAAGTTCAAAGCTTTGAGAGCTAGAGCTAAACCTTTCTATACTAATAAGACCACATCCTTCCTAGTGAAGAGATGCTCTTTCTTCAGTTTCTCTTTGCTTCCTTTCCTGTTCTGTAACCACCTATCAGGCAATTCTGTCCTTCACCTTTCTCTTTGGGACTGGTAATTCTTTCCTTACTGGTTGCACAGTTCACTACTGGAGTCAGAACAGGTTTGCTATCAGCTGGCCTTTACAGAAAGTAAAATGCGCCCAAAGTATAAAGACTTGGAATGCGGTCTCCATGTGCATTTAAACTGACAAGAGATTACATGCAGCTAGGAAAATAACAAGACATTTTACCAAGAATAGTTCTTGTTTCCTCCCCTTTGACATTATGGTGCATATAAATGTATGCCATGCCTCAGTAGGTCCTCCATCCATAAATGGTGCAGTGCATTCTACAAACAACTGTCAAATCCCCTTCTATTAAAATTCTGAATTCTTGTTTACCTTGAACAGGCCTCTACAGACATTCACAGACAAGAAATAGAAACAGCTTCAACGCCAAAAGGTAATTTCTCAGGCATAGCCCAGAATATATATTTTAACATATTCAGACAGTGAAAAAAGGAGCCTCAAACTGCAATGTGCTGTCAAATAGCAACTGATTCTGAGACAGGTGCTTTCCTATCTGACTGAGCAAGCAAAATTGGATGAAGACAACTGGTCTTTAAGGAAGGAAAAAGCAGAAAAGATCCTAAGAATGGACAGAAGTAGAAGAAAGAAAGTGCCTGTTAGATGTATTTTTTAAAAAGGTACAATTTTAGCTGCTCATTTTACCAAGTGTCTCAGGCACAGCCTAGTTTCCAGAGATTCTGATTTTCAGACCAAGCGTTTCACACCTAACACATGTACATATTCCTTGCCTATAAAAAGGCTGGGTTTGCATGTCTGTCAGAGCAAATGGGTGACTTGACCAAACAACCACCTTGAAATAGACTGGGGGGGACCTCAGGAAGTCTCTAGTCCAAACTCCTATCCACAGGAGGGTCAGCTCCAAGGTCAGATCAGGTTGCTCAAGGTTTCTACAGTCATGTCTCAAAAGCCAATCCAAACTTGTTCTGTTTCAATTTATGTCTGCTGTCTCTCATGCTTTCACAGTGAAAAGCCTGGTGCCTCTTACAGGAAAACCAGTATGCCATTCCCTAAGTTTGTGGCTGCTTAGTAAAACATGTGAGAGATTTCCAGGAAAGATCTTCCATTGAGAAGTTGAAACATGAACTAAACCTACAGCATTTCTAAAAATATCTCAAAGACTTCAATGCAAACTACATTTGCTTCACAGAAGGGCCAATTCCTCAGTACTTCATGGTAAGTACAAACATTTTGGAAGAGTGGAACACATTAATTAGCAGAGTGAAGAGGTTTCAATTGCCAGGACAAAACAAAGCAGAGTATGTTGATCATGTAAATTTCAAGACCAAAATTAGGCAGCCTAGCTGGTTGGTTGTGACATAAACCACAATTTTCCAATCACTGCCTAAGGCAAAAATGTCAGAGCTGAAGTAAATTGCCTAGATTAGGATGTTTAACTTGACATGTTTATTCTAGCTGAAAGCCAAACAGATCTTTTAAACTTCCTAGAGCATTCCTCATCCATTTTTGTTTTTAAAAAAGCTAGTCAACTATTTTTCTAGCAATTCTATAATAAGAAGCAAAACTAAAAATGTACACATGTAAATATACTCATATACATGTACATAAAATACAATAATTATACATTACTTTCTACATATATAAAACCTATCAGACTTCATAGAACCACAGAGTGGTTCGGGTTGGAAGGGACCTTAAAGCTCATCCAGTTCCAACGCACTGCCACGGGCAAGGCCACCTTCCACTAGATCAGGTTGCTCCAAGCCCTGTCCAGCCTGGCCTTGAACACTGCCAGGGATGAGGCAGCCACAGCTTCTCTGGGCAACCTGTGCCAGCGCCTCAGCACCCTCACAGGGAAGACTTTCTTCCCAATGTTATCTAAATCTCCCCTCTGTCAGTTGAAAGCCATTCCCCATGTCCTGTCACTACATGCCCTGTCATGTCAGAATTTGCTCCCCAGATTTCTTGCAGGCGCCCTTTAGGTACTGGCCTGAGTCAGCAAAAGGTTTCGCACTTATCTGTAGATAATTTATACTGGTCACCTTTAATAGTCATAGATAAAGATACTTTGGATAATTAGAGATGATCCTGTGCCACTGTCAGAGCTAGAAAAGGATCAGACTAGTGGGAGAAGAAAACAGAGAGAAATGGGCTTTCAGAAGGCTGAAGCTGGCACAGTGAATAAATGCTAGGTGTGTCATCCTTGCAACACAAGGACATGTGGCCACAGTACAGTGTACAAATGCCTCGTTAGAAGAGGAAGAGCAATTACCTGCGTAAATGCAATTAAGCCCCATCCAGTACCTATGTAGGCAGTTTAGAGCTACTGTGATCACCCCTGATTTACACTGCAACACCAATACATCTGAAAAACAGTCTGTATCTTACCTCATACGCAGGGCAGAAGAAACTGGTTTTGCCTCCAAAATTTGCCTCATTTCAGTATTAGGAAAGAGTCAGCAGATACCTGGAAGCAAACTGAGGAAAAAAATTAGAAAAGGAGCCATTATAAATTATCCCATGTGCATTACACAACCACATGATGCATTCTAATACATACACATGGGTAAAATCAAAGTGAGGCAACCTCCAAAAGAAAAGATACTGAAGTCTTCTCGGGCAACTTGGGCACTACTGCAGGCTCTTCTCTCCAGCTCAGCCACAGCGGGTGTGCAGCACTGTGGAGGCTCCATTACTGGGGTGCAATTTTTGTGGCTGTCTAGCAGTAAAATGCCCCATCTAGGGTATAAGAATGCACCTCTGTGAGGAGGACAGAAGAGGAATTGTATGAGAAGAGCTGTCTTCACGTGTGAATGAGCAAAACAATGAGTATTCTCCATCTCTTCTCACATGTTTGATTGAGAGTAACTGGATCCAGGCACTATGTTCTCTACTGTGTCCTCTACAAAGAGATCCCTTAAGTGCAGGCGCTGCTGAGAAAACAGCTAAGAATGGAGCAGAGCAGCCAGAATCTGCTGAAGGCCTAAGGAGTCACACACAGATGCTTCGCTATAGGAAAAGCATGTCCCACCATGCCAGTAGGATTTACTGTTTGGGGATTAGAAAGTGGTTTGGGAAAAAGTACAATCAGAAATCAGGATTCTGCTTCCCTCATCTCATCCTAAAGACATTTTTACTGAAAGGGACAATCTATTTCCACTGAAGTCTTTGGATT
>JANRGW010007603.1:0-22150 GCA_024733675.1 Psilopsiagon aymara
CTTGCACTTGTCATGGTTAAACTTCATCAGGTTGGCATCAGCCCACCTCACAAGCATGTCAAGGTCCCTCTGGATGGTACATTCCTTCCCTCCAGCTTATCAATCTAACCACCCAGCTTGATGTCATTGGCAAATTTGCTGAAGGCACACTCAATCCCACTGTCAATGTATATGTATGTATGTAATGCATGTGTAGAATGCATTTTTTAATACCTCTGCCCTGCCAAAATTGTGATTCTGATCCTGTACATTTTGGGCAACACCACCTCTCTGGTTTATTATTTGTTTACTGTTATTTGTATTATTTTCACAATATTATACTTCAGTATTTGTTTCTAAGAAGCCATGACATTTCATCAGCACCTGGTGATTGTCACATTTCATATAGTTATGAAAGGCAGAATAGAGAAGGTTGTCCCCATATAAGGAAATAGGAAGTCTGGCAGCAAAACAAAAGAACACAAACAGGGCATAAAAACTGCAAAGCTGGAATTAACATGAGCCAGGCTACATAGAATGTGAGTTGTGGTTTCCACTGGGGGGAAGTCAAAATGAAGTAAATAATGCTGCTCTAGATTTTTGTATCATCAATGAAAGTAGCAACTGAAATTAAAAGTTTTCATAACTCTTTACTAAGAATCCATAAAACTGGTGAGGTAATGTGCATTCAAACTGTATACATATGCCTTGGAATTCGGAGGTGATTCTGTTCTCAGGCATGGATGGGTTTAATGAATTTTTTCCTATAGGTGTTGTAACCAAGAGAAATATATGTGGCTGAAGAAAAAAGATTTTCCTTCTTTGAACCTATACACCTTCTTTGCTATAAACCCCTGAAGAAGCACATAAGCAGGCCACAATTATATTCATATTTGCTACTGAACCCCTATCCCAAAGGCAATTCTATCATTACGAACACACATTTTTACCCCAGATACCATATTCTCATCATGCTCTATTCCCTTTCACCTCTAGTTTCTTTCTTCATTAACCATGCACACCCAAATTTACTCACTTCTTGGTTACACAATAGTGTTTCACCTTGTTGTGCAGCTTATTTTTCAAAAAATCTGAATATAAGTAAATACAGAAAACAAGTCTTTTCAGGAATTATATGAATATTTTTTTCCTGGCTGATTTCTGTGTAGAGAAAAAGAAAAAAGCTTTTACATACAGAATACCCAGAATATCAGGAGCAATTATAAAAATAACCGTAAACTTATGGAGAGATATTGGTAGGTAATATACACAGTAAAGACCAGAACACATTGCACAGCGAAGATGGCTTCTGCAGAGCTTCGCAAGATGAAGATACTATCTAACTTCTTGTTGCTAAAAGAGACATAAAACAATTTGCAGGTTTTGTGCGCAATCACTTTACAGATGGAATATATTTTTTTTTTTTTCTTCTGGCTGTTTTGGAAAAAATAGCTGATACGTGTTATCACCTTAAAGATTAATGCTAAGGGTATAAACTTATCATTTTTATGGATTTTTATACTAAAAAGATTCCTAGGCCCTAATTACTAGCACACTAATTTTTTTGAGGTAGAAATGAGAGATCATCCGGATGGTCTTGAAATGGAGGCTAGCTGGGGGCTCACCCTCACTAGGAACAAAGTTCAGCCAAAGGCAAACCTGAAGAAATTGCACACCTTTATTACTTGTGAACAGTAGCTGCTTCTTAATATAACCAATCAACCGTCAGCAATGACAAATTTCATATGGAGCTTCGCAAAAACTACTTTTGCATACTGTAGAAATAAGCAAATGACAGAACAAAAGTTTGTTTCTTAGTATTGCTGGGAACCTTTTTCTAAGCATTACTAAGATCCTTTAATGTTTCTCTGGTCCCTCTGATTCGTCAGAGAACCATGTAACATGGACTGTGTACTTTACACTGAAGTCAATTGGAACCCAGGGCACTCAGGAGTTGCAAATTTGCTTCATAGTTCTATTGACCTGTGGGTCAAACATTTGTCTGAAGTAGGATTAAAACTGGCATAGAATAAAATATGGATACATTTAGGTGAGATTTTTAAAGCTGCAGGAGGTTTTAAACAATGACTTGCACAATAAATAGCAAGTTGACTGCCTAGGTCCTTTTTGCTGTTCACTAGAAAGCTCCTGCTTAATTCTTCTGCTACGTATTTGTAATTTAAGCAATTGTTTCTTAATTTTTTCAAATTACTGTGAAATTTCAGAAGGGTATTGGCCCACAGGGAAATCATACATGATTGCAAACTTTGTTATTTCAACAGGTCAGCATCTTTTTGTTTATCTGAGAACAAAAATGTATCTAAACCCACTATCTTTTGTAGTTCAGGGGAAGAGTTATCTAGTTCAAAGGAATGGAAAACATTTATTTTCCCAATTTGGATGGAAAGTGGGATATATCATTGTGCAGTGTTATTTATAATTTAGAAATCATAGCTGAGTCAGAAACCACAATTTCAGATATGGCCCCAGTCTTCCCTTAGAATCTGGGAGGTGTTAAATTTTGGTTCTGCTTACTCTTTAAATGAATAATGGTACTCCTACAAAGTACATTTAATCAGTCCATCACATGTCTTTATAAAGGAGTCATTATCCATTTTTCATTCCAGTATGTCTAAAATTGCTGTCCAGGTAGGGCTTTTGAGAGGTGATGAAAATGAGAGACAGGCCTCTATTTAGGGTATTAATATGTGATACAAAAAATCATTTTAAAAAAAACAACCAAACAAAAAGCAAACCAAAACCCATGTTCTTAATAAGTACTTGTATTGATTTTTTAGTAGGTTCAGTATCATAAATTACTAGAACTGCTTTATTTTAAAAAATATAAAATGTATGCTTGGTGAAGTTACAACCATAAAGGGTTATTTTAGCATGAACCGCAAGTACATTTTAGAATCAAAACTGATGGCCATTTGCAAGCATTCAAAGACAGAATATGACCAAACAACAAGCTGAAAAATATTCCTACTCACTGCACATGCTTATTCTCTTTTTCAAATATTTGTGTTTGTTGGCAAAAGTAAGAGTTTTCAAAATCATGATAGCTGGACTCAGTTTGACTTGTAATTATTCATATCTGGCTTTTTCAACAAATTCGTACCTTCAGAAAAAAGTATCAAATTCAGGCTGGTCAAGGAATGTGAAATTTTAAAAAAAGTTTTATCTGCTTTTATAAGTTTGGTCTTACATGTGAAATTGTAACCTGTTCATGTACTAGATGTTTTGTTGTGAAAAAGATATAAAAAAAGAGAGAAATTTCTATAAAGATCAATGGAATCTATATTATTATCAATACAACCAGTTCAAACGGAACAATTAAGAACTGTTTCTGCTCAGAAAGTTAATGGCAAGGTGGGAGATTATGTCTTAAATGTGTACTGAGTTTTCAAGAAAATGAAATATATAAACCGAAACAATAGCAATAGCAATTGTCTCTAAACTTACAGTGATCTGAGAAATAGACTGATCAGTTTCTCACTTATAATTGTTATTAATGTTCTGCAAAACAAATTGTTTTATGATTTCTACCTTTGAAAGTGATTCCACAGGAAATTTTCAGTAATGGGTACCTCTTATCCTAGCACATAGTGCTTTTTGAAGCCCCATGGCCTTGTTTTAGCTATGGATAGGTAGGTTTGAAAAGCCAGTAGATCTTGTTAGGAGCCAAAGAGAAGTTGTCCAATGTCTTTTCATGTGCCACATAGATCAGACTAACACGTAAGTGCAGCAAGAACTGCTCTAATACTGTCCTTGAGTAAGCTTTCAGGAAGAACACTAGACGGAGTTGTCCAGGGTCTGTGGGAAGTGCATGGAGCACCAATTACAACAGTATGCATTCAAGGTCTGTTTTGAGATATGCTGGGAAGTAAGGCTATAAGGAAGGCTGCAGTGCTACAGGAACTAAAGACTGGTAGCCTCCGTGTAGAGGATGTATATGAGATCCAGAGAAAATAAATCACAGGATAACATTTTCTGCTTTTCAGAATGGGAAAGGAGATCATTCAGCTCAAAGCCTCCCTTTCTACAGTTTCATAATACTGCATGGCTGTTGGAAGACAAAAAGCAGAGAAACATTCTTTGTTGTTGCTAGCATATGCAAATTTGAACCTCAACCTATAAAAGGAACACAATTTTTGAAGAAAAAAGTGCAGATTTCATTTTTTATTTTATTTTTATTTTATTTTATTTTTTGGTATTAGTAGTATTGGTAGTAGCAGTGTACTGCAGCTGGATTTTTAGGGTGGTTCCTCCCCTTCCCCCAATAAAACCATCTGAAATGGCCAATGTGTACTTTAATAGTAAGATAGATTTAGAATTAAACAGCCACTGATGTTAAAATGTATCAATAGGCTTTTCAAAATAAGTTGCCAGTGAAAACAATCCAGTACTTTCATTGGCATACTAACATATCCTTATATGTCATTATGAGCCTAATTTTCTTTGTAAAATTTTGCATAATTAGAATACACATTGCAGTCTGAGATGAAACCAAAACTGTACTTTGTGTTTAACTGCAGATGGATTTCAGTCAAAAATTTGGATAAAGTTCCAACTTTTTTTAGAGCTTAGGGCTGTTTGGATCCAGTTTGTGGTAGTTTTGTACTTCAGGGCAGTCAACGGAGACATTCTTGTAGGGTTACACAGCAGATGGATTAAGGTCTCAGAATGTAAGAGGACAACACCATAAATTTCTATATTACAAGAGCAGGAATTGTAGGATTTTGTAAGGAAAAAATTCTTAGCATTGATATTTATCTTAAAGTGCAATCATATTTTCAGCTGAGGAGTTCTGTTTATAACTGCTATTATTGAGGAAACTATGAAATAACCAGCAGCAAAGAAATTGAAGGAATTGGATTTGTTCTGCCTGCTGAGCATAAAATAAAAATGTGAAAAAAAAATTTTGCATGGTCATTAGATGAATCTATTCTCTATAATACATACATCAGTTTTTAAACTTCAGCAATAAAGGGGTTGACTGCGCTCTTTATTAGGGTCCTGTTACAATTCTCACTTCTTAATAAAGTTTTTTTCTAGCCAGAGGGAAAATATAATAATACCATATCAAAAATCTGTCCAGAATAAAATGGTTTTGGCTTTTCTGTAGCTAAGAAAAGTTTTCAAATGAATTTCAATCAATTTTATTCAACCACCAGCAAACAGCACAATTCAAATAACCACAGTTTAATGACAACTATTTAAATAACAGTGAGACTATTGCTCAATTATAAAGCTCTCTCACCCAAGAGATAGAAAAAATAGATTCATTTGTGTATAGTATAGGAATATTAACTAGATGCATGTAACAAGGTAGCTAGTAATTACATAAGCTGGGGCAGATTTTCATTTGGAGTTTCCACAGACATACATGACAGCTGAAGATCTGCGTTGCTATTTTTCTGCCTACTTGGTATATCACAGAAAGTTGACCTCCCTTTTTGTCTGCAAACTAATGTTTATACAGCAAACAATTGAAGTTATGTAAATATCACATGCAAGTTTCCTTCTAGGTTACTATAGTACAACATCTTGCAGCTGTGCGCATGCCACAGAGGAAGGATCACATAGAATTGACACTAATAGTTTTGAAAGGAAAATAACTTCAAGAGTGTACATTATTAACAGAAACTGAGGTTGTGTTGAAGAAAATATGGAACTCCATGAGAACAGGTGAACAAATCCCTCTCATCTAAAGACTTACCTTATTGAAATGGTGAGATTCAGAAAGGATGACCATCAGTTCTCATTTGGTTGGATATTGGTGCTCTCTGGAAAATACATTGAAACATGCAGGGATGCACCTATCACATTATAAATACATAGGTTCATACTAATATGTATTCTGCATTTTCATTCTTTTGCAAAATACTCCAGGAATCTTGTTTCTTCCCATTAAAAAAGCTTTAAATTTTAGAAACTTCAGAGAAAACAGTTCTGTAAAAGATGTCTATCTAAGGTTTGTGAAACTAGTTTAGTCTGTAAAAGTGGTGTGCAAAGGCAATGAAGTGACGAAATCAGATTGCATACACGTGCTGGGAGAGGCTAGGCTGTGCTGTGATCACTGTGAAATACTGAAAACAGATGAAAACCTTTCTACTGAAGTTTGTGGGAAGGTAGAGAAAAGGTGTATGAGCTCTGTGATCTCAATCATAGCCCACAAAGCTGCTGGATAGAAAGACATAGACATTAATTTACACCACCCCAAGCTTAAATATATCTCTCATTCTTTGACAACGATAGAGACTGAAACATTCAAAGACTGACAGTCTTCCACATATTCAAATATAGGGTAGAGTAGAGGTACTAGAGTGCCAGAATGCTGTCATCTCTTTTATGGAGATCAGCATTAGTGGAATTACAGTGAATGAGTTTTAGCTCTAAAGCTTAGAAGACAAAGAAACCTAGTCAGGAAACAATGAGACGGGGTGGCACCGTAAGGGAAGGTGTCACCCATAAGGGTGACAACACATTGTCACAAGGATTCCACCTAGTAATAAGTGATAGGGCTGTGTTTCTGCAGCCAAATCAGCCTGAGGATGAGGATGGAAGGGGATGAACAGCAGTTTCTCACTGTCCGAGTGCTGAGGGTTAACTTATGGTGAACATCTCTACAGCTCCCATCCACAACAATGAGCATGGCCTAATCAGTCTGGAGCCAAGTAGATATCTGAGCATTCTGAACAAGCTCAGGGAACGCAGAACCATGGGACACAGCTGTGGGTATGGGGTCAGGACACATGGTGCCTGCCTGTGGGGCAGCTCTTAACTCAGCCATGCTGCCCATCCTCCACCTGCATCTCATAGCCTGCCAGGCTTTGACCCAGAATCATCAGCAGGAGGCTGGGAGAACCCTGACTGGCTGATGACAGCTCGTCTCAGGTTGGTGGTCATATTGACTTGTAAGAATGAAATCTAGCAGACACTGAGGGAAGCACGAGAGAGGTAAATTCATTTTTATTTGAGTGGGAGGATTATTCCAGCAATATTTCCATGTTTTTGCATTGTGCTCAGGCAAAGAGATTATTTTTTTCTTGGATATTATTACAGCATGTGTTCTGGCTGTGAAATAACTAAATAACTTGTTTGGTACATTAAAAAAGCAAAACAAAACAAAACAAAACAACCAACCAAAAGCCAGTGAAGTGTTCTCAGATTGATCCAAGTCTGTGTTGCCAGATTTCAGTCAATTAAAAAGGAAAGTGAAATACAAAGAACAGGGCCACTACTCATATTCATGTAATGAATATCCAACTGTTAATAGACAGTCAGAAGTTCAGGTACAATAAAAAGTAAGGTATTAGCAATAAAAGGCTTGTTGTTATTTCTGAGGAATGACGTCTCCAGCAAACTCCGCTATCCCTGTTGGAAGCAAGCTCTTGTTTATTTGTACAGATGGATTACCCTAGCCTGCAGGTCTCTTAATGTCTCTAGTCACACCAATGTTTAGGGACACAGTCTAACATAAGGGAGGTATGCCACTTTCCAAATGAGGTTTTTCCCATCTGAGAAAGTGCCATCAATGGGGACACAACTCACTGAAAGCCCATGTTGACCCTAAATTATTCACTAGCATCATTGTGAGGCCTCAAACACAGAGCAGTTTCCAGACTTTTCAGTAGGCAAATTCTTTGGTCTCTAATAAAACTGCATCAAATCACTGATATTCCATTTGCAAATAGAACTTGCCATATACATTTCTACATCCTCTTAGGCAGGCTGAAGAAGCTGAAGGGGAAAATGGCAATAACTTTTACTATGGCTCTATTACCTTCACTGTCAACTTCGGCACCTTGGTATCCTGTCTACATCATGTTAAAAGCAAGTCATTGACTTGAATATAAAAACCTTAGATTTATGTGTTCTGGAATTTCTTAAATTTCATACACTGGACCACTTAAAAACTTGAAAGAATCAGATTTTGTATACTCTCCGCATAAGGGGATGGTTCTCTGATTTATATCTAGGAATAAGAGCTAATGTTACTGAAACACAGTAACTACAGGAGAGAGAGAAATGGAGGAATTCCTCAGTGTTTACAGTCATTCCCTAATGGAACAATTCTGTACTGTTTACTGTTAACCCCTTCAATAGGCTACCCTGCTTATAAAATATTTAAAGGAGAACTATTTGTTTCTAAGGACATGCTGACTGTGAATCACTCAAAGTCAAGATCTAGCCCCACTGAAGAAAATCTTAGGAGATGCCAGCTGTTAAATACCTTGTCTCCTCTGTGATAGTTTCTGTCTTGATGGGACTGTGAGGCTACTGTTTTGAAGCTAGCTAATAGCTGATGAAAAAGATGAACTTCATCCAAATTGAAATTACTGCTAAAAGCTGAATTACGTAGTGAAATTATGTACCCTGGAGCCAGCCCTCTCTGAGAGGTCTAGAATGGATGACGTTTCATGTTTTACTCATGTTCCCACCAGATGCAAGACATACACACAGAATGTCTGACAAGGATCTCCTAGTTATTAAGAATACAGTCCACTAGGGACACCCTGAGATTCCTGGATGACAGATAGACAATAGATGAGTCCAGGGAAAAGCTTTGGTGGGAAAGGTCCCCACAATGGAGCAGCGGCAAAGGTATACAGCTTCAATAGTAATAGCTGCAATGTAGCTGGCAAATGACAAATAATTTCCAGCCAAAACAGGAAGGCAGAATTGTTCCGAGACCACAATGGGAATAAAAAAAAACCATAGATGCTAAGCCAGAGGAGATCTTTCTCATTACACCAGAGTGAAATACTGGTCTTATGTAAATTAATAAAGAAAATGTCTATTAATTTTGGGATGGCCTAAGGTTTTGCATTACTCTACCTTTCATGAAGCTACTCGAAAGCTCTTACTGTCCAAAAGGAAAGCCTATAAGCTTACAGTTACTTTGGAAATAAACATACCTGTTCCTCTGAGTTGGCATCACCCTATCTCAGCCTTGTTAGTATGTTATCACTTTCATTAACATCCTATGTGGCTGCAGCTCTGTAGAGAGAGCAGAACTGCAACTTGTCGGTGGAATCTGTTCTGCCTGCTCTGTGTTTCACTCACACTTACACATTTGCTAGAGGAAGTCTTTGTATCTGCAAGGACTTTCTCTAGTTATTCAGATCTCTTTTTCTGATTGTCAGACTCTGTAAGACTTTGAAGATGTGGATAGGGTTGCAAATCCCCCAGTCTTTGATTGCAAACTCAGTGCTCTTCTTTTGGAACTAATTCCTCCCTGAAGCAAACTATGGTTTCCTGCAGGTTTTCTCAGTACAGTTTTTGGAATATTTTCATCTGACCCTGTCTTCCCTTTCTGTGCCCACAACAAAATTGTGCCATAATTCAAATGGTATGTTTGTTTATATATGAAAATTGAGTTCTACTTTGGGAATTTGAGAAATGGGAATTGGATGCAAGCGGAGCTTCATAGGACATCCCAAATATTTTGTATTTTTTGAAAAATAATAAAATATGGAGCAGGTCAGGAGAAAAAAAATATGAAGCTATGCAAAGATATGTCCTTCAGGAGACACAGTTTTGGCACGTTTTCTGACGTGCATCATGGAAGGTAAAGGGTGAGGTACAAAACCGACAAGAAAGGCTCAAAGGACCTGCTGCCTTGGTGTTTTAAATATGTTCAGAATGTCCATAGGTAACACATAGGTGGCTGTTCCCCAAGATACATACTGAATCTTGGTAGTTAGGTAAGTAGGATAACTAATGCACCCAGACAGTCAAGGACAAAAAAACAATAATAAAACCAATAGTAGTTGTGAATTTTGGCTATTTGTTTGCCTGGTGTATGTAACATATGTAATTTTTCATGTCAAGTTCCTTCTATTTTCCTTTCTATTTTTAAAAAGAATAAGTTAGAAATTGCAATCTTGTCCTGGGTTCAGCAGTAAAAGTCATTTTTCTCCTTCTTAGCAGCTGGTGCAGTGCTGTGTTTTTGACTTTCAGCCTGGGAACAGTTCTGATAACAGTGATTTTTTTAGTTGCTTCACAGTAATGTTTAGTCAGACCAAGGACTTCCTGAGTCTCATGCTCTGCCAGGGAGGAGGGGAAGCCGAGAGGAAGCAGAGACAGAACACCTGACCCAAACTAACCAGAGAGGTATTCTATACCACAGCACGTCATGCCCACTGTATAAAGAGGGGCAGTTACCCAGAAGGGTTAGATCACTGCTTGATCGGGCTGGGTATTGGTTGGTGGATGGTGAGTGGTTGTATTCTCTTCGCTTTTTATTTCCCTCACCATTGTTATTATTGGTGGTAGCAGCAGTGGTTTGTGTTATACCTTAGTTACTGGAGTGTTCTTATCTCAACCTGTGGGAGTTACAGTCTTTCAATTCTCCCCCCCTCCCTCTGGGAGAGGGGGTGGGGGGAGGAAGGAGGGGGAGTGAGAGAGCGAGTGCATGAGTTACGGCTGGGTTTAAACCATGACACCTTCCCACCCCCCAAGAAAAGAAAAAAATCCCAAGCTTCCAACCTGCTTCAGATGATCAGTTTAGTTCTTTGGAACTAATAGCAGACATTCCTTTTTTGATAGCAAATATTGAAATGGGGAGAGAAGCTGTACATCTGAAAAAGAATTATGAGCAGATCACATCGGGTATGTTGTCAGTCAGGCACTATATAATGATAACTCTTTCGGTTACTCTATTGAGAAGAGTTTGCGGTCAGAAAGGACCTTTTTGAACAGTGGATCAGAACTGCTGTAGCTTTGTGCAAGAGGCCACAGTACTTCAGCTGGTAGCAGCAAGCCTGTACCTCTTCACTGATGCAACCCTTTCTGAAGTCCTTCCAACATTAATGTAAAAGCTGGGAGTGGTGGTGGATCCTCTCACAGGCAGCTGGTATGTGCAAGGTGCAGCAGCCCTAGTTTAATCTACCCCTACATGTGCACAGGCAGGGGCTGCCTGTCAGTAATGTGTGTGGACTGGAGGGCTGGGCACATGTAAGGTTCACAGCTCATGTTTGGGCCATCTGTGTGGCACATGGGAGCTGCAGCCAGTGGGCCAGATCCACTGTATGTGTCTGATGTGGTTTTTAACCCACAAATACGGCATTTCCACCTTTCCCAAAGTAGTGTAGACAGATTTTTCCTTCAAGCTTTGTCAACATGAGATAGTATTGAAATATATAATCTCATAAGATGTTAAAATCACAGAAAATGTGAAAACCTAGAAGGTATTACTGAGAGACAGAGTCACTATTCCAAGACACGAGTGGGTTGGGTTGAGGGTAGATGAATGTCTCCAGCAGGAAATGGATGCACTTCACTAATACTGTGACAGACTAGCTATACAATCTGAGCAATTTCTGTTTATAGACTGGCTCTCCAATTCATGTTTTATTAATTTCCTCCCAGGCAAAGCTGTTCTGGTTGGCTTATTAGTGCATTGTCAGAAAGACAATTGGGAGGATATTAATCTGAAGCACAAATGCTGTGTCAGTTAGCAGGCAGGGGTTTTGAATTGCAGAGTTCAGAATGTACTTGGCAGAAAAAGTGCAAAGAGAAACTATCAATGAGAGTCCCTTAAAGCAGCTGATGCAGACACTTTAGTCCCTTTTCTAAATATGGTCTTAAAATAGTTTGCACCCAATGCCATCTGTGAGTGACTCTTTGTTAATCTGATGTTTTACATAAAAATATTAGAACAGATCTTCACTTCCATAGCAAATATGTGGTTATTTTGATGACATACTTTGGAGATGGAAACAAAGAAAAAGTCTCTTCTATTTTATGATGTACAGAGACAAATGAAGAGAAAGGTCACTCCTCTGGAAGAAGGTGATAGAAGCACTTTTTAGGAGCCGCACCCTGAGTGTGGAACATATTGGTAGCAGTCATGGGAGGGTCCTGTTTTATTGGCAGGCAGAAAAACATAACTTTTTCATGCAATCATCAGTAGAATCCATGTGAAGTAATTTCCTTTCGGCAGAATGAGATGTAACAGTGCGCTTGGGAAACTACGATAGGGACTGAAATACAGGGATTACAGATGTGTGTTGGGGCTGTCTCACCTGGTGCCTTAGCTCTTATTGCTGGAAGGAAACAACTGAGCATCAGCAGCTCTTCTGGTAGTATGTGCCACGTTGAGGGGAAGTGCTTCTATTTCTCATTGAGCCTCTAAATGTTTTAAGTTAAAATAAATACTTCAGTGTTTCAGTCCATTAGAAGAAGCTGGCTTTAATGCAATTGCATTAAGGTTTGAACTAACAGCAACAGGAACCTTTTTCAACCACTTACGCTGGGTAGTGCAGGCATAAAATACTAGTAAATAGAAATTAGAGTTTATCACCTTCATTTTGTACATGCACGTTAACTATGCTAGCTTCAAGGCAGGAGACAACTAAGACAATAATTTATTAGCTAGGAAAAAAAAACCCTACATGAAGTTTGAAATCATGGTCTCACTGGCCATATGTGTACTGCTTTATCAGATTGTCCCATCCCTGGAAGTGTTCAAGGCCAGTCTGGACAGAGCTTTGGGCAACCTGGCCTAGTGGAAGGTGTCCCTGCCCCGTGGCAGGGGGTTTGGAACTGCATGATCTTAAGGTCCCTTCCAAGTCAAGTGATTCTATGATTCTGTGGTTGTTCCCAGGGACAGATCCAGGAAGACATTCCAAGCTGGAGTTCCGATGCACATTTCAGGCCTTTACCATGCTTCCCAAATACCCCAGATGTTTTAATACAAAGCAGCACAAAGTGTCTGTGGGATCGCCTATCCTACAGTACTTTTGGCATTATTAGCAAGGGAAATGCTTTCTATGTGACCTACTGTGTAATTTTACCTAAGTGGCCCTGCTTCTTTCTGTTCATGATTGCCAGTAACAAAAGCAGGGAAAGAGCCTTTCTTTCACTTACCTGGACCTCTGTATTCCCACATAATCTCAATGCTTCACTAGAGCTTGCCTAAGTTTGAAGCAAGCAAAGCCCCACTGGCTAAGCTCCCACTGGATTCCCCGGGGCCAGGATGGGCAGCAACCAGTACTTTCCCTCTTGCTGTCCTCATCTCAGGCTCAGTCTCTCTCTGGATTTTAGTTACAGCAGAGGTACCCAGCACCCACACTTGGCAGCACACACCCCTTGGGAGATGGGGAAGGTGAGACCCTTCCTTTACCTGTGCTGCAACTGGATCTTTACATCTTCCTCATGGAACTGAATCATGGAACGTGTGTTGCTCAGTGATAAACACTTTGGGCAGGACTCACCCTGGGATACTGAAATTAGTGTTCTAATTAGCGGTGGTGCCAGTGACCATGCAATATCAACTTCAACACCTGGGGACAAGACCCCGTGAGTACTGTACAGGTGCTGATGTAAATGTGCCTGTGGTACTTTAATAAACTTCAGTGAAAAAAACCTGTCTTCTGAGAAGTTATTGCAGGTCTTCTTTGTAGCATGTGATGTGGAGAAGAGTGTGACAACAGATTTATATCCTGGAAAGGTTAATGTGGTACTTCTTTGACTTAAATAGCTGGTGTTTATTGATTATATATCCCCATATAAAAAAAGCTTGGACTACAGAAATTAATAATATGCATTTGACATTCCTTGTAGATTCTATTTCTGCTTTTGTTAACAGAACAATACTATACCTACACTGAATTATCTGGGTATAAAATTTATTAGTACAGAGGATAAATTTATTCAGAGAACGGTCAAGCTGCAGATGACTTTGCCAGTGTAACTGACATGATTTTATGTTTGTCATAATTGTTTTATAACTCTGTTGTTTGATTCTCTGACAGAAGAACCTGTATGTGTTATTGCTTATGCTCATTCTTATTCTCCCAATAGACATTCAGATCCATATGTTTTGTACAGCATACACCGAACTACCAGATTTGTTTGAGAAAAAACCCGCCTTCATAGCAATGCTCCAGCTCGATGTACCCCTCCCTACTCCTACTTGCCCATTACCTTCTCAGCAAACAACTGATTGCCTTGTCAGTCCAGAATATGCAAGAGAGACAATTAACACTGTTGAGAAATATTCAAGAATTACCTCCTGGATCTGAAGAGTGTTGTGTTTTAATGATACAAGTTACTACCAAAGAGAAATGCACACAAATGCTTTTGTCTGGTCTTTCACTAGCAGAAATAGTAGTGGGTGTTAGAAAATTGACAGATTAGGTAAAATTGAGACAATAAGCAAGAAAGAACTGAAGGTGGCACTGTAGGAACAGACATTCCCCTCTTCAGAAAATCACGACCATAAATGACTGCTTGCTCTTTCTCTTTGAAACAAGAAAACACAACCCTGATTGTCAGACACGAACTGTATTTTCCCATACCTTTTTCTCACTCTTTGCTGCTGGGTATACATTCACTCCCCTTCCTCAGAGTGGGAGGGCATTGAGGATTGCATCAGGGCACTCTGACCCTTCCTGCAGAACAGATGTGCGTCTGTACACCCCACAGTGTGCAGGCTGCCGGCACCGCAGGCAGAACAGGTAGCTGAACGTGGGAAACTGAGACCGGTTTGATACCAGGCTGAGGAGCCGTCAGCTAAAGCACTTTTCTTTCTCAGATGAGTCAGGCCTATGGCAGGATATTTCCTTTCCATGCATCTACCTCTAATGCTCCTGAGAAGAGCACAAAGAAGCTTATCAGAAGCAGATCTAAATCAACCAGTCATTGCACAAAATGCTGGAGGCTGTGACTTACCCCTGCAACTCTTAATTCCAGCTAAGCCTTCAAACTATCCTTGCCTAAACTAATCCTCCAGCCTTTTCTTTGCCCTTTCGTTCCCACTGTGCCGCAGGTGGTGCTGGGAGTCAGCTTCAGTAGTGAGAGCATTTTGTATTCCGTTTGGACTGGATTTGGTGCAGGTAGTGGCTATTTTTACTTTGGTTTGGACTTCTTTTGGCTTCTCTGAAGGTTCAGCCCTTTCTGGTCACAACTTTGCTCCTACTGAGCAACAAAATAATGTGGTAGGTGTTTTCCCCCCACAAAGGGAACAAATCATTTGTTATGGTAGCAGAAGCAGACATGGAGGACTTTGAAAATCAGAGAAGGGACTTTAAAGTGGACTCTGCACCAGGCGCACTAGTATGCAGTGCATTGAAACCAGACGGGCCATCAAGCAACAGCAGTTCCAATAGCTGGTGGACAACCAAAATGAATAGCAAACGTGTGTGCACACGCATTTAACGTAATAGAAGTTCAAGACAACAACACCTTACAAAACAAGAACAACGTACATTACTTGTTATCAAGATACTACTGAAAAAGTTTTTAGTTGGATATACTGGAAACAAAAAAAAATAGAGACATTGTGTGGAGGATGTATGGGTCTGCATGTCTTTGGCCCAGGATGCCTCATGCCTGTTTCTGTGGACCTGGGGTCAGCCAGGGACATCCCCACCAAGAACTGTTGCAAAGATCACTTAAACACTAGTAAAAATAAATAGATATGGGTTTTTTTTACTTGTTATAGTATGTTGCTACATCTTGCAGCTTATTCCCTGTTGTAACAGGTTTGCACAAGGTCTGCAATTGCCTCTCATGAGGTTGGTACCCAGCTTGCTGTGCCATGGAGTTCAAGTTCCATTGTATTTTGGCAGTGATGCAGTTCACTCTTAAAGAAAAATGCCAAAGAAAGGCTTTGGCATTTGTGGTGATGGCTCAGTGCCCCTGAAGTAAGAGCTGTTCCTACCTTCTTGCTGGTAATCTCTGCTGCTAAGCAGGGTACTGCATTCAGAGTCATCTAGGATGTTTTTTGGCAGAAGCTTTGTTCTAGGACCCAGAGTATGTGAGCATGCCATGCCTCTGAACCTGGGGGTGCATCGTGATGACAGCTTAGTTAGAAAGCAGGGTGTTGTCCCCATAGGGCAACATGCAAGGCACTTATGAAGATTTCTCTTTTCAAAGCCCAAGGTGTGATAGTGAGCTCTAGGTTTGAGCATGCCTGGTCAAACAAGAAAGGCAGACAAAACAAGCACATGCTGTACTTTTTTTAGAGGTGCCACAGAAGACTGTGTAGGTGGAAATCAGGTATCAGCCTTCATATTGTTCCCTGGGAGACTCCTCTCCACCAGTAATTCTCAGTTATGGCTACAATGAGCACATATGGATACCAAAATCTTCATCAGTGAACCACCACATGAAAGCATGCTTATTGTCCAGGTGTATTTTAGCTGCCCAGATTACAGCTTCTATGAAAGTGTTTTATTTGTGTGGGAAATGCAAGGACCACTGTGACTAGGTATTCACTGTGGTTCATACCCTGTCTTGCTTCATGTAAGAAATGGGAGATTTGCATACAACACTTGAGGCGTTCGAATAGTAGAAATCCTTTCTATGTCTCTCTCACTCTCTCTCTCTCTGACACCCTCCTGTTTAACAAGTCCTGTCATCTTCAATAGGAGGCAATTCATAAGTCAGTGGTAGGATAATAGCTGACTGTAAGGTAGCAGATAACATAATCTGCCTCTTGAAGTTCTATAGAAATTGTCCTTTCTATTTATTTTACTTGACCTGTTAAGGGCAAAGTGCTGTTAAGCCAGCAGGTTTGATTGATTGCAGATATATATCTATACCGAGGAGTCTTGCCTATTGGTAAGTTACTTTCAAGTAAGAATGAGTTTGATTTGCAAGCTTTGTCCTTAATCTAAAGCAATGTGTAATAGAAAGTTAGACTGCAAGTCATAACTGCTAACAGTTATAAATAAAGGTAATCACTATGAAACAAGTTACTTGATCAGATGATTTGTTAAAATAAATTAAAATATAACGTGGTGCGAAGGCTGCTTTTAGAGGCTTTTGAACATCCTCCATTGCTCTTTATCATCTGGTGACTTCAGTCAGTAGTAATTGATCTTAAGAAGGATAAAGATACAAATTATTAATTTGGATGTTGCTCTCCCACAGATTCACAAGCAATGTCTGCCTTCAAGAGCTGTAATAGATCTGAAGCTATGACAGCTCTGCTCTCTTAGAGGAGTATTTACCACCAACGTGGGGAAGCTTGACAACTTATTGAAAATTTTGAATTATGAGACAGCATGTAGTAGTCTTTAAATGATGTGTATTTGTTCTCATCATAGATTGAGCAGTGGTGTATTTTCTCTTTGATTTTTGGGCCACCTAGTGGTAATGTAAATGAGAAACGATTTCTGTGCTGAAAGAGTTGTGAACCTTTCTTAGTGACTATGTACGATTTAATGGGACTGAGCTGAGCAAACTGAATTGAAACCTCAATGTTTTGTCTTCTTTGCAAAAGAAGTATTATTTTATTTTTTGGCAAAAAATCTAGTAAAAATGTCAGTGTTACCTAATAACAAGGAGTTAAATCGTTCCCTCAGACTATTCTTGTCAGAGGGCTGCTCTGGGACTCTGCTGAGGCTATTTCAAGCCACTTTTCCTGCTGGGAACCTTTTTAGGGACTGTCCAACTCACCAGGTGTTTGAATGGTGCTTGGCTGATGTGACAGCAGGGTGTGCCTAGTATCACTTTGTAGCCATTAGGTAGCAATGGTTTGAGAAGATTCCCCAAAATATTCTTGTTTTGGGGTCAGGGGCATGAATGAGAACTCCTGGCTCTGATACTGGGCTTTGCTCTGTGTCTTCAGCACTTGCTGCTAGTTTTTGTTCTCCAGAACACTTTTATCCAGTGTATTCTAATATCATAATCTGGTCTTAAATGCAGTATTTTCCAATATTGAGAAATGTATCCAAATATTGCACTGTATAACTGAACTAGAATTAGCAGGGAGCATTTTACATCTGTATATCCATGACAGTGCTGCATTTTTGGTCCTGTTGTCTGGATGATAATCAACCACATGTCCTTTTGCACTCAAGGAACTGAAGTTAATTACAGACCTGCTCAGTCATCTATAAGATACACTCAGCATCTGAGATATGCTGTATCTAATTTTAGGGTTTTCTTAATGGGAACTGTAGATCAAAGCGTCTTTCATTTTGTCTGTATTCTCATATGATGTTTTCAAGAACATCCAGGTCACTAAATCCTATTGCTAATCTTGCAGGTTAGAAACCACAGTCACCTTTCTTTTCTGTGCTGAATTCCTGAAGCCTTTCTAGTTATTGGTCATTCCCTGATGCCATGTTGCACATGTTTTCTGTATGTTCATGCATCTATTAGCTCCCTAAATATAACTTCCAGATGCTCAGACTATGCAGCATTCCAAATCCCTCTGTCCCCCCCAAAAATATAAATCCTAGATTCTCAGGTGGATTACCAAAATATGCTTTCAGAACAATCTTAAAAAACAGTTCATCCTCATTCTATATATGTTTTTCGCATACAGTCTAGAAAAGCAGAGCTCTTCTCTAGAGAGGAGAAAAAACTTTGAGTATTATGTCTTTAGTGTTTCCTGAGGGTTGAGATGTTCAAATAATCCCCAGAGCATTAGCAAAGAGAATATGCCTTGCCTTCAATTACAGACTTACTTACCCATTTAGTATTTGTTATTCCCGTGTAATACCTTAAGCTTCTGGTGTATCATGTTTCTATTTAACTTTCCCCTAAATTGGGTGCTGGAAACACTGGGCTTATTAAGCTGAAAGATAGTTACAGACAGAGTTCGGAGACAGGTGCTTGTTAATTCTGAAAAACATGCAGAAAGGATTATAAGAATTCCTTGTAAAGTGGGAGAGGAAGGAAATGTCAGCTGGGACAAGGAAACCACAGGAACGGCCCAGATGGGAAGAGAAATTCAGTCGGATGTTTACTATCATGTTGAATGCAATGAAGCCAAACACCAAGTTGAGGCTGAGCCTGGCCAAGGAGAGGGATTTTTTCTCTCTCCTGCTGAAGGGCTGGATCCAGAAAGAGCTGTGTCCTTTCCAGATTACTGCCTGTGTGGTCTGAATCGAAGCTCAGTGCTTGCAGTGCTGCCTGTTTGCAAGGTTGGAGTGGTCCAGCTGGGCTCCAGCTGCCCGCACAGCCAGCAGGGAGGGATGAAGGGAGTGCTGAAGACCACTGCTGGCAGTGCCGCCGGCTCTGGTGTGGTGTGCCCCCCCTCACACGGACGGGAGGGAAGCCTGGAGCCGCCTGGGGGCTGTGGCTCTACAGCATACTTCGAGGTGAGGGAGTGTTTGTCCTGACCTCTGCCACTCCCAGAAACTTTTTGGCTTTGTGGGGAGGATGAAGGAGAGGGGGAGAAGTGGGCATGGGAAGCTACACCCTGAGTGCTCCCCTGATGGGGACCAGCCTATCATCCAGTCTGTACGGGAATACTGAGTGTGAAATAGCAAACCCCAAATCACTGGCAGCTAGATCCAGTGAGGGATTTAGGAGTGTCAGTCAGACAAAAATCCCAAGAATAAGCGGGTTATCTAAGTGACTGAGGAGGACAGGCTCCATCGATTTTCTGTAAGACAAGGCGTCAGTTCTTTAAAACCTGGCTATGTATCTTGCCAGGGTTTGTTGGCTCAGGGAAGATGAGAATTCCACAACACACCCCAGGGGCAGGCAGCCGGATGGAAACACCACTGCCTCCCTGGAAGGGAGGTTTCGGAGCTGCAGGAATTCCAGGCCTTGCAGCAGGGTAATGGCAGGGGTGGTTCCACTTAGCACAACATTCGGGTAAACTGCACCACCTCTGGCTTTGTCAGGTTTGCCATTTCAGGTGTCTCAACCCCGCATGAATTTATAGGGCACAGGAAAGTAATTTCCAGCTTGGGGGATCATGAGATTTGTCATGGACAGGTATGCCCAAACCTTTCAGATGCAGCACAACTTCTGGACTGTATCCACCACATAACTTCTATTTGGTTAGCGAGAGAGCTGTACAGACCCTTCAAATGCATCTAGACAAAGAATAAAGTTCATATTCCCATCAAAGACTTGCACAGACTCACAGGTACGTATGTATGTATTTATCAATCCAAAATCACGGTGACACTTCAGATGACACTGTGTAACTGGGACCTGATGCTCAGTTGATTATACACAATGTTCCCTGCAGGGCTATTATTTTCCAGAGAATATTAAAGCATACTACAAGACGCCTTTTTTCTTTCCAGATGTATAATTTTTCTTTGGTCGTATTCAGAATGTGCACAGCCTGACACCACCTGCTTTATAAATTGATCCACTTCTCTCACTCTGCATTACTGACCTCTCTCCATTTTTTACTGCTCAGTGATTTCGCTCAGCTGCAGGATAAACTTCACATTTTCTTCCCACTCACTGATGATAGTGTACAGCAGCTTTTTGAGAAGAGGGAAGGAGCAGTCATGCTAGCCTGTCAGATCCTTGTTTATTAACTGCAGCAGCCAAAAGCCCACATAGCTGCAGAGAGGCTGCCTGGCCTTCCCAGTGCTGTTTCAGCAGCACCACCCACTGTAACTCTTGTCTTCTCACATACTTTACTTTCTCTGCAAAACATTGATAGTAATGCTTCAATTCACAGTTTCATTCCCAGCAAAGTGATTAAGCTGAAAACTAAAATAAAAAGGAAGACAAATTGTTTAAAGAGGGGTTGATTTCATAAAGGGAGTGTGCACTTCTGAACGGCACTGGAAGAACAAAGAGAGAGAAATGAAATAATGTGTGGCTAGTTAAGAAATAGCTTTCAGACTTCGTTGGGTTGGGAAATGTTTTAATGTTGTTAGTCATAGTTAGACAATAGGGGCATGACCTGAACATCCTAGGAAAATACCAGCTGCTCTGAAGGAAAAAATTACAAACATATGGTAAGACCAATAACACTGAGGCCTTTAACTTGGCAAATTTCACATAAGTTAATTCTGGTGATAATGTAGTTTCTTCCTGAAACATACATTTATTGGCACACTATTTTTCTAAGTGAGCTACATCCAGGCTTTTTCACTGAGGTTCATTGTCTCTGGGGAATGTCATTCAATTTAATGTTGCTCAGAGCAGTCTCCAAACATATCACTCCAACTGTCTTGAACAGCACAGTTGTGCCTCTCTTCAACCAAGCCCTCCCTCTGCTCTTCACTGCCTCACTTACCAGCGTACAAAAATACCTTGCTCACCGTCTGAAGGATCTTCCTCCTAACTTAAACACTCTTTTTGATGGTTTCATTCTCAACAAGACTCTCACTTCCCTTAAATCAGCCTTCTACTACAATCTCCAGGCAGGTACCTTGAGCCAGCTTTGGCGCTGTCTGCTTTTCTCTCAGCATTGTCTGATGGGCTGTGAGCTGCTCTACCCAGACCTGCACCAGCCGCTACTCTGAAATCTTTAATCATGTCCAAATCACTACGTGACTTGTGTACTGCAATTTTCATTTCTGGTTCTCCTAAATCTTTGGTGTCTAAGCTCTGAGGTTTCTGGAATGCTGCAGCCAGACTCCTCTTGAACAAGGCTGCTTCCAACATTGTCAGTGGCTGTCAGTGCACTATTTTTCTTAATATATAATATGAGGTAATTTTGTGTGACCTTCATATTTTCTTCTATAGATTAGTGTCTATGCCTGTTATCATAGACAGGCCCTGCTACAGAGCACAGAGTTGCAGCCTGTGCAATGTCAGCCATCAATTGTTTATTGTATTGGGAACTAAAAGCTGGATTTATGCTGCACAGTTAGAGGTGATACTGTTCTCTTGTGGTTTGGAGGACTTTATATTGCTCTGATTCTTGTGGTCTGTCCTAGCTGAAGTTGCTCTTAGCCAAGCTGCTCCATCAGCACACACAATTCCCTTCTTCTGGGAAAAAAACCTGCCTCACAAACCTCTTTGCTACTGTCCCTGCCTGTAAATCATACACAGTCTTGCACATGATAATATGTGTAATTTTGTAAGTTGGATACACAGTTCTATATCTGTCTGCCCAACATAGGAATGCATTTATCCTCCTGTGTAAAAGGACATAGAATCACAGAATCATAGAATAGTTCAGTTCAGAAAGGACCTCAAGATCATCTAGTTCCAACCCCCCTGCCATGGGCAGGGAGTTCTCACACTAAACCATATCACTCAGGGGTCTGTCCAACCTGGACTTGAACACCTCCAGCGATGGAGCACTCACACCTTTCCTGGACAACCCATTCCAGTGCCTCACCACCCTTACAGTAAAGAACTTCTTCCTTATATCCAATCAGCTTCCCCTCTTCAAGTTTTACCTTGTTGTCCCTTGCCCTGTCACTACAGTCCCTAATGAAGAGTCCCTCCCCAGCATCCCTATAGGCCCCCTTCAGATACTGGAAGGCTGCTA
>JANRGW010007606.1:0-12209 GCA_024733675.1 Psilopsiagon aymara
TCCCTGCCCATGGCAGGGGGGTTGGAACTGGATGATCTTAAGGTCCTTTCCAACCCCAACTATTCTATGATTCTATATCAGCAGCTTCCAGTCTTCCCTAATTCTTTGAAAATTCACTTTATATTGCCTTAATTAAGCCACTGGAATTGTACCACACTCAGGGTTGTTATCTCCATACTATGACTGCAAATACTCCTCAAGATGCTTACGAAATTGTGCACTTTGGCTCACTAACAAATGCCAGCACTCACCTCCAATCAAGGTACCATATTAAGTATCTTCTTAAATGTTACTTTCCTTGTCAAAGGTATTATGACTAATTTCACTGTGCTCTAACATAACAATCAATGTACCAGGCTAAACTATATTGCAAAGACTTCACAGTCATAACAACATATATTCTAGACATTCAAGTGCTGAGCCAAGAAATCATCTTTCAGAATAAAATGCAACAGTTACTTTTGACTTAAATATTCAAAATTGGGCAGCATTCAAGTACAATAATGTTACTTAAACACTTAAATACTTCAGCTACTCAAGTGTCAATTTAAAAACCAATAAACAAAAAACCCAACAGTTTGCCTATGCTTTGGTACTTGTGAGAGGCATGGAATGGATCTCTATGGAAATCAGTCAATCCAGAGCTCATCAACAAGCAGGAGGAACTGCTGCTTCTGGAAATCCCACTGAAGTGAAGGGGAGGAATGGAAATGTAAGTCTGGCTGCAAAGTGAATCCAGGAACTATAGATCCTGGCACAGGATGAGCTAAACTGGTCAAACAGCTCAGCAGCTTCAGGAGAAATGAACTTGATTTGATGTGGGCTTTGCTAAGCAGAGTTGCTCAGTCACACTGCTCACTGGAACTGCTCCCTGCAGAGCAGAAGCTAGAGTTCCAGAAAACACTAATAAGCTTTCGCAAAAGGAAAGGTGAAGCCCAGCACAGCGTTACTACAGCCTGAGAAACCGAGTGCAAAAGCCAAAGGAATTCCATGAGAAAGCAGACGACTGAACTCTTTGCAATTTGAAGCCATCAATTCCCAAGCTATGCTAAAACTTAACTACCTACAACATGCAACAAAACTGGCCACAGAGCAAAATGAGGACCTTGGAGAACTTGGATAAATGACAGGCTCAGAAAATCAAGACCTTGAGAACACTGAGGTGTCTAAACAATCTGTTTCAATGACTGTTAGACACTGGAACACTTCTGATGATGCTTGAGGTTTAATTTTAAAAGAGCTTGCACATCCTTGAAAGCCTCAATTCTTCTGTGGGCTCCCATAAAGGAAGTCCAGAAATAACACAGAAATTTGACCAGCTCCAGAAACAGCATCAATCGTACCCTCACATCAGAAAAGGTGAGTTGCTAGTGGCTGGCAGAGCCTTGACACTGCATCACATACTCCCAGAAAACTGAGACCACTTTGCTTCACCCTCATTCATGAAGTTCCTGTGACAAGACAGGACTTCCAAATATTGACACCTGAACATTCAACAATTTGCCAGTTATCATAGAAAGGTTTTTTCGTTGGAAGGGACCTTAAAGCTCATCCAGTTCTAACCCCCTCCATGGGCAGGGACATCTTCCATTAGACGAGGTTGTCCCAAGCTACATCCATGATCAAAGCAATGGGCTATTTGACAGGAGGGGTGCAAATGTAGAACAAATAACACAAGTCAACTACAACATACACGATTCTCTGAAGGTCTCACTATGATTCACATAAATTAAGCTGTTACCTTAAGCTTATGTTTTCCTTTGTAAACATTTCCAATGTCCTCTTCTGAAGTAACACTGTTATATGCTGCTTGACATAAACTGACTTCTATAATCTCTTTAATAAGGGACTCCCAAGACAATTAAGCAAGTGTTTGGGAATGGTCACGTCAGCTCTCGGATGCTAATGACAGCAGAAATAAGCTCAAGAATTACTCTGAAAACTCATTTAAATTACAGAAAAGCTTCAAAAATGGCATGAAAACAGTGGAACAGGGAATAATCTTTGTCAAACTCAGACACGGTAATTAAAATGACAAAGACCCAACCATTTGTTCACCAACTCTTGTTCCTGTTCCAACAATTTCAAAAGCACAAGAATTCTTTATACAAGGATGCTGAGAACACAACCAGGCTCACAGTACAAGCTTTGCTTTGTACTTCCTCTACAGTTATATAGTGGATGAGATTGTGTCCCCTTAGACACTGGTATAAATCAAAGTAATTCAAAGAGAACCCATAAAATTAAGAGAATGATCTTAATGTTCCTTCCAACACGTAGTGTAAAACCAGATGCTTCTTACTTGAACCAAACCAGTGACTGAGTCAGCATCAGAAGTGCAAGAAACTTCCGAAAACAAGGTTTTCTTAAGCAATGACTAAAAATATCCCAAATCACACTATTTAAGAGGAAATAAGTTCTTTTCCCAAGAAAGTAAAATCAAGAAGGAGCTGCCCTATCCAGAGAGAGGAAGGGGCAACACAGTGTCCCTGTGGCTCACTCACTCCAGGGGGAGTCTGCTCCAAACCCCCTGTTCAAAACACCACTGAGACCCTATTCCAAGCTGGCATTTATGCAGATGCATCTTCTGGCAAGGGAAAAGTCCACCAACACACAAGCAGCAAAGGAAATACTTGCTGCTTTATTTCTCATTACAGACTAGCAGAAAGCTGAATTCCAAATAATATTATAATTCACATTGAACACACCAGTCTCCCTGTTCCAGGGAAGGTAAGATTCCCAGTGAGGTATATAAGCAATTAACATCTGCAAACTCCTAGGAAGCATTAGAAATAATGCCGAAGTGTTTCCCTAGGCAGAAGTGCTTTGACAGCAGAGCAGAGCTCTTACATAAAGTCATACAACCACTTGGGTTGGAAAAAACGTTTAAGTTCATCCAGTCCAACTCTTCCCCAGCAGTTCCAAGGCCACCACTAACCCATGACACTGAGGGCCTCAGCTACACGGTGTGTGAACACTTCCAGGACGGTGACTCCCTGTCCCACAATCCCTATAAATCAAAATGAATAGGGTAACTCTAAACCACAGACTGTAATACACTGCAACTACAGGACACAGCTTTGCAGGGCAAGTTTTTATTTGCTCCTATTGCACAAAAGCAACCATGCTACGTAGGCATTATTCTTCTAACTACCCATTATTGGTAGAGGGAGGAGGAGAGGATTGCTACCTTGGGGCTATCCCCTGCTTACAAAAGCACTTATTTCAGTGTTCGTGAAACAGTATTTCCCAGGGGGCATTCAAAGGCATTTTTAGTTCTAGCAAAATATGGCAATCAACATAAAACCCTTACAGAGCCTTCTCTCATATAACCAACATTTTTGTAACATCCCTATAGATACATCATTCTAAAGGACTGTAAGCAAGCTCACTGGTTTACAAAGAAGACGTAAAGATCATCACAGACCATTACAATTGAGGGCTTCATCCCTCAAAGCAAAAAGGATTCAAGAAGCGCATTAACAGAGAGCAACAGTAGCTTGCTCTCCTATTATTTTTATTGTTGTTTAGTTTAACTCACTGAGTAGGTTTCATATGGAAGGATATGAAGTGTGAGGGCATCTAGTAATGAACCTGGGCGCTATGAGGATCACCACTGCAATCACACATAAGAATTAGAAGAATTTTAATGTGATATAATTTATATCAAACTAAAACTGTAAATGATACTCAGGAGAAAATCTACAAACAAGCTTGTTCTCTGTGAATCCAAAACAGTGAATCATGGCAAGTTTTAGATTTTACTTGAACTGTTAAAAACCATACTGAGGCTTTAATCATAAATGTGAAATAAGTCTTACCCCAGAAATAAGAAACACTTTACAGAAGTCCAAAACAGGCAAAATCTGCAAAAAACTGGCAGCTTCCAGAGTGTCCTGAAGGTTGTCCATGTTAAGGGAAAGTTTTGCAGTATAAATGAAATCAATGATCTTCTTTAGGCCAATTTTATTCACCCCATGAAGCTTAATGCACATTAAATCCTGTTCCTTCATTCCTCCTGAAAAAGACATGGAGGTAGTATGTTGATCTGATCATTTTGATTGAGTTCACCAACTTAGATAAAATCAAAATAGAACTTTCAAGTTCAGTTTAAAAGCCCAGATGCCACCCAACCACACAGAGCTGCCTGCAGTGCTGGGCCGATTCACACAATCCTTAACACATCTCAGTGCCATTGGTGGGACAATTCAGGGGGAGCAGCATGTGGTACTTCAACAAAAACCCCACCTGTGAACATGGCCTTGAAGTAGTCACTGGCAGAAGCCATCATGGCTCTGTGGACAGGGAACACTTCATCACCATCCCCTGCGACAAGTGTCACATCACAAAGCAAACCTTCCACCCGCAGCTGGTCAAAACCCTGCAAGAAGAGCACAGTGCAAAGATCCACTTGACCTGGGAGGAGAGTAGGAATCTTCTTTGCCTCCCTTATGGAAACACTTATTTACTCCAATGTACAGATGTACTTGTATTTCCAAAAAGTGATCTAGGAAATACTTTGTCACCTCACAACCACTATCTCTAATATATTCAATAATTAATTATTCATTGGAAAACAAGCAATGGTTTGGGTTGGAAGGGACCTTAAAGCTCATCCAGTTCCAACCCCTCTGCCACAGGCAGGGACACCTTCTACTACAGCAGCTTGCTCCAAGCTCCTGTGTTCAGCCTGGCCTTGAACACTGCCAGGGATGGGGCAGCCACAGCTCCTCTGGGCACCCTGTGCCAGTGCCTCAGCATCCTCACAGAGAAGAGCTTCTTCTTTACATCTAACCTGAACTTTCCCTGTTTCAGTGTAAACCCACCACCCCTTGTCCCAGATAAAAATAGAAAGCAAAATAATTATTATTTTCTAGACATGGCTAGGGAATGCAAAGCACATCGGGCCTCAGGAAGTAGCTTCATTCTCCAAGCTGTTGATAAAAGTCAACCCTTTAACTCCAGAAGTTCCAGGACATGCCTGCTGGTGGGCACTGCCAGCACAGCCTAAGATGCATTTTTTGTGAGGTTTTTTAGGAATTACTGGTCTATTGAGCAGAGGCTTTGTTTGGAGCAGCCCAAACTCTGCTGCAGATCCACAGTGATGCAAGAGTACTTACGTACCTGTAATACCACAGAACTGTGAGTGTTGCTGGTGAAAAACCGTGTGGTCCCTGTCTTTGAAGACTGTAGATGGGCAGAGACACCCATATCGCTGCTGCCAAGAGACACTTTCATATGAGGATCCTCCTCTTCCACCAGAGATCTAAGGAGATCAGAACAAAGAAACCTTAAGCCCAAACTCATTTTCACTCAGTGCTCTTGTGTACTAAATCCACAGTCTTCTGGGATTGGACTTGCTGATCTTAAAGGCCTTTTCCAACCTAGCTGATTCTCTGAAGCATATGTAACAGCATAGGTCAAACACCAGCAGATGACGGACTCAGGCCATAGTGGTCCCCCCTTCAGCTGATCTAGGAAAGTGAAGCATTAATAGCATTAAATTAGTATTAACAGCTAATTAAAGAAGCTGAAATGATGTCCACCCCATGCACATCATTTCATTTCTACGTGTGCTTCCACTGTTGTAGGATTCTTGCAGGGCTTTTATCCAGAAAAATCCCAGACTGCCAAGGAAAGCGAAAAGATTGAAACTCTCGTAGTAATATCAAAGTTAGGAATTTCACTCTCAACGGCTTGCGTTATTTTGCTCAAGTATGAACATAATACACATAATATACTGAGCGGAGTTTCAAGCTGTAACTTTCAGCTAATCCACAACACCTGCTTCCTTAGGACATCCAGTATCCTGCTCCTGCAGGCAACCACTTCAGCATTTTTAAGTTAAAACGTGTTAGTGTGAAGTCAACACTTCTGGTTTTCATGCCAAGCAATTCCTGTCCCCATCTAAATGGGAAGGGCTAATTTTAGGTAGAAGTGTTCTGGAATTGCTGCACTATTATTAGCCTTCCATTTTAATCCTGAGATGGAAATGAGATTTGTATAAAGAGATCTGCAAATGAGAGTCCAACTCCCCTATGCTGTCACTTTATAAAATGTAAATAGTGATCATCTCCAGAAATACTAACGATAACCGCTTCCTGTCATTGCTGTGATCTAATGCACTGTTAGCAGTGCATTGCGGTTAATGCACATACACAAACATTAGCAAACAAGCTGCTCATGCACAGATGAGAGCAGCTTCGTTACTCAGACTCCACATTTCACAATTGATTTACGGCACTTTGATACAATTGCTGCAAATCTCAGATTGTCAAGTTTGCCAATATTTGAATGTGCAGGTTCGGACACTGGCCTCCAAGGCAGTTCCAGAGATTACTGTCAATAAGTGGCAAGATTGCGCTGAAACTCCCCCAAGCCAAATTCACTTCAGGACAAATTGGGAATTTGAGGATGAAAA
The DNA here is from genome assembly GCA_024733675.1 of Psilopsiagon aymara. Classification (NCBI taxonomy): domain Eukaryota; kingdom Metazoa; phylum Chordata; class Aves; order Psittaciformes; family Psittacidae; genus Psilopsiagon; species Psilopsiagon aymara. The sequence continues at coordinate 6,422 of JANRGW010007606.1, forward strand.
GTAAATTTCATACTTCCAACCTCCAAATAGGTTCTGTTTCTACTGAAAACACGTGCTCCCCCACCCCTCCTTTGGGAACATGGGCTACACAGAGCAGCTTCTGAAACCCACATTCCCCTGACAGCACTGATGTGTCTTGTTCAAGCCTGGAAGGACATAAGGTCAGCTATGTAATGTGTTCAGAACAAATCCACCATCCAACAGCGCACACTGGTTTGAAGCAGGGAGATTTTATGCACACAGACATAACAACAGACTGCAGGAATGAGGGAACATCCAAAGAGCTTTGACTTTGAACGCAGCAACCCCCTGCTCACACATCTGAAAGGAATTCAGAAATGTGGGTGTACTGCAGCATGCAAGAACCATGTCCTCCTGGAAACAGAATTATCTACTTTAGAAAGCAAATCCGCAGTGTAATTGAAATACTGCTTTACAGGCTGCACCTGAGTTCTCCAACTACCTTTGGCATCCCACAGATGCAGCCAAGGATGGAGCCCTGCAGCAAAGCAGTTGCTGGCTCTGTTCACTTTGTTCTGGGGTGGTTTGGGGATTTTTGTTGTTTATTTGTTTTAGTTTTAATCCAGTCACACCAAGGAAAGAGCCTGACATAACTTCAAAGGATACCCAGGCTCTGAATCTGTACGTGTCTTTCTGAGGAGAAACAGAAGATAACATGGGGAGACTTGTGAGTGTGGGTGGGAGGAACCGCAGCTCCAACTAGCCTGGACCTGTGTGCTCCTAAAAGCTGCTCCTGAAACGTCAGGTCAGATCACCATTACACCGAGCGGCTTTTCAAACACTCTTTCTGAACTCAGAAGGAAACAGAAGATGTATACATAGGTTAAAACCATTAGGAAAATAACAGCACAAGTAAACCGACCCCCTCACTGTTTGGAGTGAGTTTTTTACCATGCCTGCCCATGCCCCATGCTACTTCAGCTCCTGACAGCCAGCAGACTTCCTAACTTCTACAAACGAAAGCAAAGCCCCTCACCAGGATTCATCTGTTCCAAGAGCAGCAGTGAGAATGGAAGCATTGTACCGCACAGGCCACATTGCACAAAACCTCCCCAGCTTTGTCCTCAGTGGTCTCCTACAGCATGAGATGACAGAGAGAGTATCACAGATTTCAAAGGACTCGCAATACTTGCAAGTACACGCTTGACATGCTAGGTGTGGCTACAGCATGGTACTTCCCTGCCTCATTTTCAGTCCATCCCAGGCAGTTGTCCATCCCATAGCACACACGTGAGCTCAGCAGCTCCCAACTCGATGCTCTTCTGCAGAAGAGATTGTCACAGAATCCCAGACTGGTTTGGGTTGGAAGGGACCTTAAAGCTCATCCAGTTCCAGCCCCTGCCATGGGCAGGGGCACCTTCCACTAAAGCAGGTTGATCAGAGCCTTACAGCTTCCCATTTGCCCCCTCTTCCATCAAGGGCATTATTCACACTAAGAGCTGGCAAGAGCACACTGATCCTGGGGATCCACCCTTGGGGCACTCATAGGAAGGGACCAGCAGTGACCAGTTTGTCAGAGGCTTTGTTCCTCTTTCAGCATTTATCTTCACACAAGCAGAGAACCCATCTTTGTAAGACATAGTGAAAACACAGCAGCTTCTCCACACCATGTTGGTACCAGACACAAAACGAAGGCAATACCCGAGCACTGTATCACACACAAGAGTAACCCAGAGCTCTGTATTCCAGGAGAATGCCAGCGAGCAACTTGAGAACACACAAATTGACCCAAGTATTTACAGGACTAAGGTCGTTCACTGCTTCCAGTTCTGCAACAATCTCTACAGATTGCCTGCAGTGAAGTGTGGAGAGTGAACTGACTTTAAAGGAGAAACTGCAGCATGTACCCAGAAGGAGAGCCACTAACCCAGTGACCCAGTGGGATGGGACATGAGATCCTAAGCTCAGACCCAGATGGTGAATCTTCCCCCCTCTACCCTTCACTGAAGGCTTCCCCCATCTCTTGAGGAACTGCTATTTGCACCTTCCTGCAAAGGCTGTTGTAAGTACTGGGACCTTCCAGCAAATACTGGCAAAATTTGTTAACTGGACGGAGTCACAATGCAATTCAGACGCAAACTGCTTTCCAAAGCACTAAGCAAGTACTAAAACGGTCCATAGGTACCCAGGTGACCCATGAGGAGCAGGAGTCTCTGGAAACTAAGACACGTCTTCCTCTCAAGTAGAGGATTCAAATTATGCTGCTGCCATTTTGGATGGAGTTCAGTGGATGAATGGAATACAACAATGTTCAGTGATGATGTTTTCTTCAAAAGTAGCTGAACTCATTCTGATGCAAAAGGACCAAGGTGACTGTGAATATTATTAGGAGTTGGTTCATTTACATGGGGAAAGCATTGATCTGTTTGTCAGAGCATAACGCAGCCTTTGAAAGCAAAGGAAGGAGATCAGCCTACAGCTAGGGCTATTTCAGAGTGCGTGTTCTCTGATTTATTTAAAACCTACAGACTTTACATAACTCAGTAAAAGCCTGCCAAAGCCATATTGGCTACACAGTGAATTCTTCATTTGGTGAAGCTCAATAGCTTGTTACTGAAAGGATTATAACCTTATTTTCTCTATCAAATTACTGTTCAATGAACCATGACTGCAAGTGCTCTGGTCACTAGTAAACAGCATCTTCAGCAATCAGTCCTGGCATGTGCCACTACTCTGGAATTTACCATCAAACAAAGAACCGCGTTTCAAGTTGCTATGAAGATATTCTTATTATAAGACAAATCTTTGCTATTTTAGGCTCTATCAAAAATGCTGGTGTATTACAGGGCTTTCCTATACACACAGCTACACATGGATTTTGCTAATGAACCTACTAATGAAAAGGCCAGTGAAATACAATGAAACTTCTGTCTACTATTAGATATAGAGTAATTCCTTACTTTGCATGCCTAAGCTGCAAAAAAGTACTGTAGTAAACTTGGTCTGCCAAAAAAATAATGAAAGTGTTGATTATTTTACTGTCTTCCCATTACAAACAGATATAAGCTTGGTGAGTAATGAATTTTGGAATATCCCAACAAATTACAGGGACACTCATAATGCTTATATTAAGAAATTTAGATATTAATATAATATAGATGAACAAATTACACAAGCACAGTATTTCACACTGCTTTCATTCCAAAGCTTCTACCCATACAATTGCTGGAAATCCTTTATTATCACAGAGTCACAGAATCCCAGACTGGTTTGAGTTGGGAGCCACCCTGTGCCAGTGTCTCACTTATCCTCACAGGGAAGAACTTCTGCCCAAGAGCTCAGCTCAGTCTCCCCTCTGGCAGGTTAAAGCCATTCCCCCTTGTCCTCTCACTATCTGCCCTTGTAAAAAGTATTTCTATTTACATTTTCATTCAGCCTCTAGTTCATCCATTAAAAATTGCCTTTAAACTCTTCAGTAAACCCAGTGACACCTGAAGCTGCTTGCATGACACTAGTGCTCATAATAAGAAAGAAAAAGCATGATTCCTCTTCCTGATCCTTTGTGTGTATCCCATGGTGATTCAGCTCCTGCCTTCTAGTGATGCTCTTGCCCTCATCCCCCTGGGAGGTCTCCAGCAGCAGTCTGGGCCAGGACCTGGATGTCCCCAAAGCAAGGACTATTTTTTTGCTGAACATGTTGCTTGGTCACTTTAGGGAGGAGTTGACTTGATCAGAATAAAAATGATCTCTGTGTTCCCTTTTAGCTGGAATCATGAATCTATTTTAAAATGTGAACTTGCATTCCCTACAGAAACTTTTCCTGGGATTTTTTTACAAGGAACCATTAACAAATTACAAATTTGGTAGTTTTCTTGGTTACAGTTACCAGAAGGGAATGAAGTTACAAACTCCTGTTAAAAAAACTAACTTCTTTTTCAGAGGGTGCTGAGGCGCTGGCACAGGGTGCCTAGAGAAGCTGTGGCCGCCCCATCCCTGGCAGCGTTCAAAGCCAGGTTGGACGAGGCCAGGAGCATCCTGCTCTAGTGGAAGGTGTCCCTGCCCGTGGCAGGGAGTTGGAACTGGAGGAGCTTTAAGGTCCCTCCAACCCAAACCAGGCTGTGGTTCTGTGACACAGAATCTTGTTCAACCAGAGCCAAGCTCAAGGTAACCTACTTAAGCTATTCTAGAAGCCAAGTTCTCAAGTCCAGTGCAGAAATGTCGAGCTTTTAACCTTTCTTTTTACTCTTTTTTCATTTTAAACACAGCTAAGTCTCTTTGCACTTCAGCCACAGCCACCTTGACAAAAAGCCTCTGCCCAAGCATGCAAACCCACAATGCCAACAGAAACCATGAATGCAATCAGAAACATCCAGACACCTGAAGGTTGTTTCAAACACCAACAAAGCTGGGGGGAGAGGAGGACTACATAGAAATGAGCCTATTCCCAGCATCACTTGAACTTTTCTGTATCGCTCCCTAACAAGGCCACAGGGTGACCGAAGCCAGCACCAAAACCAAGTCCCACAAAGCCAGCAGTGGAGAACTGAGCAACATCACCAACCGTCTCAGTAGGATTTCCCAAGGGTGAGCACACAGGAAACACTCTCCTCCAAATTCTTCCTTAAACAACTGAACTATCAGAGGTCTCAAGCTGTTTGCAGCATAATTAAAGCCTGCTGGTTAATTCAAATTTGTTTTCCACAGAAACAAAGCAATATTTGGCTCAGTCATTGCTATAAAGCTTTTGTTCCTAACAGTATTTGGTCTCATTGGGAGCCTCAGTCTCACATCCATATTTATCTGGTTGACAAAGGGTTTACATTCATTGAGCCATTTGTAGCTCAACTTTGCAGACTCAGACTGTTTAATAATGCTAAATTAGAAACAGTTCTCTAACGACTTGTTGCCAGAGTCGGTGTTAGTCTACTGATTCCTACGATCCAAACCAGGAAAAGCAAAGCCAAGCCCCACACTCTGTAGCTTCTACAAAAGAAGCAAAGCTTCTTCATTTCCTTGACATTCAGAAAGGTAAAATCCAACAGACACTTGGGGGTTCCCCAGGTCAGGCTGGACTGACACTACACATCCGACTCTCTGCCCTTCATAGTCAGTCTTTGATGTTCAAAAGGCAAGTCATCATTTCAGCTTAATACTGCCCGTGCCTTACAGAACAGTTCAGAACACGCTGAATCCACCAGTGGATCATGTTCTACCTGATGGGTCTTTACAGCTGACAAACTGGCAGACCTGACACTGACAGAACAGGCTGAGGAAATTACAACAGCTCAGTGAAGTTGCTTTAGCATGTCATGACATAAAGTCAATATCACCACATTGTGCTACGTAAGAGAAGGTAATTCTCAGGAGCTGCGAGCCCCAGCATAGAATCACAGAATCATAGAATAGTTAGGGTTGGAAAGGACCTTAAGATCATACAGTTCCACCCCCCACACCATGGGCAGGGACACCTCCCACTAAACCATATCACCCAAGGCTCCGTCTGAATCTCTTCTCTGCCCAACCTGCAGCTGTGCCTGGGGTTGCTCCGACCCAGGTGTAGGACCTTGCACTTGGCATGGTTAAACTCCATCAGGTTGGCATCAGCTCACCTCTCAAGCGTGTCAAGGTCCTTCTGGATGGCATTCCTTCCCTCCAGTGTATCAACCAAACCACCCAGCTTGGTGTCATCACAAACTTGCTGAGGGCGCACTCAATCCACTGTCCATGTCACCCACAAAGATGTTGAACAGGACCGGTCCCAACACCGATCCCTGAGGGACACCACTCGTTACTGGCCTCCAGCTGGACACTGAGCCATTGAGCACAA
>JANRGW010007608.1:0-18301 GCA_024733675.1 Psilopsiagon aymara
CTCAGTCTCCCCTCTGGCAGTTAAAGCCATTCCCCTGTCCTGTCCCTCCATCCCTTGTCCAAAGCCCCTCTCCAGATTTCTTGTAGGTCCCCTTTATATATTGGCTGCTTTCCTATCTAGGATTAAGATAACACAAAGGAAACAAAAGAAGAGATAAACCACTGCTTCAGCAACCTCATTTATCTTGTTCTTTCTGATCTGAGATGCTGGTAGACAAAGAGATACTGAAGAGCTTTGTTCCAGTGCCTTGCTGAGGATGCCGGGCGGTTTGGCAATGCTTAGTGCTGCTAGTCCCCAGATGTCCCGACGCTGCAGAGCACAAATGCTCCCACAGTAAACAGCCAGGGACAATGGGGACTCTAAGGAGGAGGAATGGGCTTGTACCAGGGCTAGTAACTGTACCTGAAAAAACAAAAGGGCAATTCAGCTCCTTGGGATGGCGTACTGTGGCACAGTGCAGAAAGAATGAATGAGGAAAGATTAGCAAAGCTTGGCTTGTGCAGGCTGGCACATGATAACATTATTGGTTCTGTCATTTGATGCAGGGTGAAGGATGCAGAGAGAAAGTGCTTTTAGTCAGCATATGATATTGGTGAGGTTATTTTCTGGTATTTTCTGCTCCATTCCCTTTTTCTGTCCCACGAGTCATTCCTCTTCTCCTTTTATCTGGTGATACTCCCGGTTATCAGGCAGCAACATGACCGTAGGATTCCTAACATAGCAGAGCCGGTGCTGACCCAGCAGGGATCAATACACTCAGAAATTCCAGGAGTGGCTTACCAGCACTCCAGGCAGACTCTGAACACATCCAAACCTGGATGTCTGGCCTGGGGCATCCGTAAGGGAAGAAAGGGAACTGTAACATCTGAGGGAAAAATGGTCTGATGAAGTTTTGTACTCTGAAATACTGAATAGCTCTGCTTTAGGAGGGTGAGTCTACATTGGGAAACCCAGCGTTAGGCACCTGGGCTTGAAGATGTTGATTTGTACTCTCTGTGACATACTCTGTAAAACAGAAATCTTAATGTAAATAGTAAGCAGATAAAGGCCTTTTAAAATGGCCCGTTGCCACGAAGAAAGGAGCTGGGCAAGCAAACAAGCAAACGCAGCTGAGAGAATGAAGGTCGCATGACTCACAGTGCATTTGTTTACTTACTTTGGCATGGGGCTCAGGTGTGAGTTCATTCTTTGTTTCTCTCTGCAGGCTGGAATTAAGCCTGCCTGCTCCTTGCCATGCAGGTAAAATAACTCGAGTATGGAAGAATATTCTTTAAAGCTGCGCTTTGCCACCTTGTTTTGATGGAAAGACACATGCCTTTTGGAAAAACAAGTCCAAGAACCAGCTGAAGTTCAATAAATGAAACCTGCAAACTGTTTTGTGCAAGGCTCTAACAACGGTTTTCATTTATTCTCCCCACCTCTCCCTGAAATGAGCTGGAGTTTGAATGTTCATGGATTACTCTCCCCAGTTTTGCTTCCTGGCATAGATCTTTGCACATTTTCACCTCTCAGGTGCTGCAAATCTCTGTGGACCCTCCTGACTGCAGTCTATTTACTCACTCTCTTGGTTATATTAATCCTTTGTATTTTAAAGCTTGTAAGTTTTTTAATACCTGCTTTTTGATCTTAGACCCTTTTACTGAGAGTTTAATGGTATCTTCTCTGGGGACACAGAGAGTTTGGGAGAGGGCAAAGCATAAGAACAGTAGTGAGAGTGACTGAGCAGAGTTCAGGTAGGAGCTGCTGGCTATAGGCAAACTGGTTTTGGGAAGGATTTGCCACATCCAGCCTCAGGAAAGGGGGCTCAGTTTCCAGAGCTAAATCCAGCTGTGGGGAAGCCCCTCCTGGAGCTTCAGGAGAGAGGAGGTGTGCTGGCTGTGTCACCCAAAAACCTCTTCTTTGGGATGGGTTAAGCAGAGAAAAGGAGTACTTAGAGGTAGTACCCTGGGTAGACTGAGAAGCAATATCTGGTGTGTGGACATGTGGAGTGTGGAGAGCAGGAAGGGAGAGGAAGAGCAGGCAGCTGCCCTGTGGATGGTGCACGTATTTGGTTAATGATGGTAATAAAATAGGATTAGCTGCTACTCCTGGATTGATGACCATGGCAATTGCCAGACACCCAGCTTCCCTCCGGTGAGTAAACAAAGGTGGTGGCACGTGGAAATGAGTTTTTAAAGCTAATTAGCTGGGTGTTAAGTCTCATCAGACAGTTAACATTCCCAACAGTACAACCTGGGTGTAATTGCAGCCTCTGTAAATGTGTTTGCCCCGTTAATACCTGTCACAATCGATTATGCAATTCCCACTCAGCTGTTTGAATGCATGTTTCAAACAGAGCTTTATTTACTTATAGTACTATCAGAGGTTAGCGGGAGCTTTTCAAACCTGAAGATGTGTTTTCTGCTCTGTGTGCTCTGTAATCTGAAGGTAAGAGGTTAAGTGGGAGACTTGAAAGAGATGCTGGTGATGTATTTATGCATCTTTGATTTGATGCTACGAAACCCATGGGAGACTTCTAGGGTGAGGGCAAGCCACGGTTTGGATTATTGGTATTTTGAGGACCTGGTTTAGGTCTCACAGATGGGACTGGGAGCTCCCACCAAAGCAAACAACTCCTGAGTCATGCAGGAGAGTTCAGCTCCTGTTTATACCAGCAACGGGAGAACCATAGCAGCAGGGAAACAAACTCCAGGAGAGAGGGCAGGCAAATGAGGCAGCCCTGGGAAGAGGGAGGGAGCTGGAGCCCAAAAGGGGTGCCACGGGGGACACTGAGGAAGTGCAAGAGGGTGAACCATCCCTGCCAGCTCGATAAGGGAAATATTAATCAGGACCAATCTTTCTTAGAGCTGACTCAAACATTTTTGCCATATCTGAAATCAGAATGTTTGCTTTCGCTGCTGTTGATTTTTCTCCTTTCTGGCTGCTGCGTCTCTGCTGACATCTTTGTGGCACAGACAGCTCCTGGTAATTTGTGTGTGAGTCCTTTCAGGAATAACATGCTCCTTCAGGACAGCTTTGTTTGGTGTTTTTCTTAAAGGGCCGCCTGTTTGCTGTATTAATCAGAGATAGCCACTAAGAGCGGGGCTGATAGGTGAAAACCCTTCTCGTGATCTCCCTGTGCTGATCTTTAATGCTTTAAAGCTTATAGGATCAAAATAACGAATGAAGGCGGCATTGCTGTGGTCAAATTGAGAGGCCTCTGGCTCCCAGCTCTTCACAGCTGCTCTGCTGACATGTAAGCAAGCATTTCCATGCAGGGCATACGGGGCGCACCACAGTCCTGGTGACTGGGTAGAGCAGTTTATTTTGGAAACTGCTAATGGCTTTGTTTGCACATTTATTCCCTTTGCTGAACGAGGCTGCAAACTGTTACTGTGACCTTTTGTGTTACCATGATAAGAAGCTGTTTTGGAAGAAAGCAGGTCTGGTGCTTTGGAGACCCAGGAGCCTTTGGAAGGGCCTTCAGCCCATCTATGCAGAGGGAGGTATGATGCTGTTTGCTGCTGCAGTCCATAGGCTGGGTAATATTTGCTAGAGCAAATATTTAGAGTTTAGGCATAGGAATTTAGGAACAAAAAGTGGCCAATGCATATGCTCATTCAAGGCACTGGATTGCTGATTTTGAGGATCCAGTTATGGAGGCATCTCCAGCCGTGCCAGGACAGCTTCAAGTTGATTTCCAATGGAGCAGATAGATGCATGGGCAGCGGAATGCATCTTCCTCCCATCTTCACTGTGGAACCCTGCAAAGCTGTCCGATGCTAGTAGAAAAGGGGTTTTTGGTTTCTAAAAGGAGAAATAGCAAACCACTGTGAACGTGGAGCAGCAGCAGACCTCGCAAAGTGTTCTTCCATCGTCAGATCATCGCTTAAACAGAGCTGCAAAAAAAGAAGTTTAAATGTTAATTTTTATCTAGGAAGCAAGCTATAACTTGTGCTGCTTCTTTATTTTGGCACTAGAGCTGCAAACAAGGAATGTCATATTGCCTCCATAAATTAGCCCTATACAATTAGCTCTAATGTACTTTCAAGTTTTGATAATGTTGGTTTCCATATGTCTCCAGTTCCTGTTATTAGTAAAAATCTAGCCATATGAATCATAATTGATGGCAGGGAAAACTGCATTATGAAGACATTCTTACTGCAATCGCTATGTGTATTTTCTTGGTTAGATAAGTAGCTTGAAAGGGGTCACTCAGAAAAGAAAGAACAGTGCTTGTTGCTTTTGCAGTGTCCTCTTCAGATCATGCGTATAATAATATATAAAATGAGGCCTATTTCCCTAGCTGCCATTCGAGAGTGAACAAAGCTTGTTATTAGATGTCTAGCCTGGTTTGTTTGATTTGAACTGCAGTCAGAGGGATGAGTGCATGCCCGACATTTCTTCTGCAGTAAAATGTCTAAAGCAATGCCAGCCCAGGCTCTATTATGGGAAACTACTAAAATCCATTCAGTATGTTCATGAACAATTCTAACTTCTAATAAATTTACAAGGTATATAACCGCTTTTGGCTGCATACGTGGCCAAAGATTTTTGATATTAGAAAAGAATAATAGGGTAGGTTTTCTTAGATATGGAAAAAATACTAGCAAAATCCATATTTGTATTATATGGCTGAGCCTGTTTATATTGCCCATGCTAAGGATTATATGCCCTCAAAAAGAGAGGAATGTTGTCTACAGCTGTTGTGGAGAGCCTTTCTTGTGAAAGATGATGGTGAAAAAGTGAAGAACTTTCTTCATGAATATATAAGTAATGAGAATAGAAAACAGACCAGGAACAGTGACTTTAACTCAGTTCCTTGAACGCTGGAGGTACTTTAAGTATATCCCTGAGCTGACCCCTGTTGAACAAATAATGAGAGTATATCTTTGAGTTTTATTAGCTTTAATGGGGCTTACACACGTGTTCAATAAAAATGTATAATAAAAGCTCTGCTGAATTGGGACTCTGGATTTGCCTTTTAGGTCATAGATAATGGTATTTGTCCAGCTTGTCCTGATATGTGCAGATAAAACCTCTCTATGTGTTCAAAGTAGGACTATACATGCTTAAAAATGTTAAAGGGAAAAGGCAGTGTATTTCTCCCTCTTGGATTCCCTAGAGATGCCTGTCTTACTTGGCTGATGGTTTGCTATCCTTGCTGGTCTTTCTTAGTGCATCAAATTGCAGTATGGTGCTGCTTAAAAGACCTCTGACTTGCTTTCTCGTTTTAAGCTCGAAGATCTTCACACAAGGATGCTCTACATCCAGCTCTTGGTCCAAGCTGTGGTAGGAAATGACATTTCACTGGGGTTGCTGAAAAGCCACCACTGGCTCATAGGGTCTGCCTAAAACAGAAGCACGATAGCATTGCTTATCCTAGAAATTTAAATCCTTGCTAACGACCCAGGAAACCAACCAAGGAGGCATCTCCCCAGAGCTGTAAAAACCAGCAGACCCCAAGCCAGGGCAGCTGTCTCAAGCTTTTTGCTGCTACTGTAACTCAGCCAAGAGGGCTTTGAGTGTTATTGTTGGGGAAAAGGAGCACAGTGAGCCTCCCACTAGGGCATCTGCACTGTAGGTATGGTCTTATTTTCTTCATTTCCCTCCCACTCAAATGCAGAGGAGAGAAAAGGGGGATAAAAGAAGAAGGAAGTTGACATACCTTCCAAATCTCTGCTAGGAGATTAGCAGACAGTAAACTCTAACGAGAGCTTAATATGGCTTTTCAGTTCTGGCTAGGACAGAAGATGCTATGGATCAATATCATAATCATAATTCACCGCTTTAGATATTGCTGTGCAAGCTCCAGGGATTGCTCACGTATCTCTTACTTACTGGAATTATTTATGTATCTTGAGGTATGCACAAATCTTTTTCTGCCACAGCGATTAGTTTACCAGCCAAAAAGCTGATGTAAATGGCAGATAACTAAGACCAGAAATCAGTGTGAAGCAGTGGCCTTTACCACGCACCTTTACTGCTGGCTCTGATGGAATTCCATCAAGGCTTCCTCCAAGATGTGTTGGACAGGCTGGAGGGATGCTTTACACCCAGTCTCTACAAGCTCACCCAAGAGGTATTCTGGCTCTGCCTCTTTCCAGCAGCAGAAGAAAGCGATTTCAGAATTCCTCCTTTGGGTTCATGCAACACAGACATGGATATTTCTTCTGATGAACAAAGAATGTGTGAAGCTTACGTCACCTTGGTAAATACAGTGTGAGCACAAGTAAGCTTGATGCTAGCGCAGAGTTCATGACTTTGAGAGGCTGATCTAGCAGCTGAGGACCTACCAGTAACCATGACCTGGTTTAAGAGTTTTGGCCTTTGCAAATAAAGAAGGTAGTATTAACTCCATCAAGGCTGATAGAGCAGCACAACAGTAGAGATGTCAATGAGATCAGTGCAGAGAAGATACTGGACCAAAATCAAGAGGCTCACATTACAAGATCCATTTCTAAACGAAGGAAAGAAAGTAAATCCCCAAAGTGTTAATGCTGACTGCACTAGCACATGGACAAGCCTAGGACAGCAGAAACTTATCCTCCCAGCACTCACCTTGGGAGAGTGTCTTGATTAGGGACCAGCCTGTCCACCAAAGAGTCTTTCCTGCTTAGGGTTTTTACTTTTTGGCAGTTGGACTAAATGATTGTTATAGGTCACTTCCAGCCAAAGTATTTTGTTTTCTAACCCCTTTCTGTTCTATTTCCTAATGGCTTCGCCCCTCTGAACTTAAATGAGCCATTTTCACTATGAGGGTGCTGAGGCGCTGGCACAGGGTGCCCAGAGAAGCTGTGGCTGCCCCATCCCTGCAGTGTTCAAGGCCAGGTTGGACACAGGGCTTGGAGCAACTGCTCCAGTGGAAGGTGTCCCTGCCCATGGCAGGGGTTGGAACTGGGTGAGCTTTAAGGTCCCTTCCATCCCAAACCATTCTAGGATTCTGGCCTGGCTCTATGACACAAATGTGTCAGCAAAAGCACTGATGTGATGCATGTTCTTCCATGTATAGGCAACCTCTTAGTAGAAGGTCTCCCAGGCTGCTGAAGGCTGTCCCAGTATGCCAAACAATATGGATAATCAATAAAAACTCCAGATGAGGATAAGTAATACTGGTGGCAAAATGACACTGCTGGGTGATGTAATTAATCTGCGGTACTGTAGTACATGCACAGTAATAACAAATCCATACTTTATCCCTAAATTATGGAATAAGCTGGGTAGCTGGGAACATCTATGGAGTGACTTCTGAATCCAAGGCTGGATTGTGAACAAAAATGTAACTGGGTTAGTTTTACTTAAAGAATGAAAACAAGATGTCACGGATCACTGTAGCTCATGCAGCAAACCAGGGCTCTTAGTCACTGTCAGTTGTTTTTCCTGGTGGCTGGCAGCTATCACTTGAATTTTTCTAGCTAACTAGATTGAATCCCAAAGGTATGTCCCTAATCTATTTGTTCTGGAGAAGAGACTCTGCTCTTTGTGCATAAAGATGTTTTTTCAGCAGTAAATTCATCTTTCCTTCATGAAACCCCACTTTAGGATGTCCATGATGCCTTGAAAATGTCTCAAAAACCTTAATATAAAGGCTCAGAGATAGTGCTCACAAGTAGTTTTCTTTAAGACTGTGTAGCTAATGTTTTACTATTTATTGGTTTGATAGCTGGGGGGAGCTTTACTAATTTTGTTCCTGAAGATGCATCAGGTCATCCAAACCTATACTATGAGGATGAAGTCTCCTGAATTAAGTTTATTGGTCCCACATCCAAGTGGTTCTCACCACTGTTGCATTTCTGAAGTATGCAGGATGGTTTGATGCTTTTAGCCTCTGTGTAAGAGCAAGGAGCTGCTGCCCTGCTATTTCTATTGTCAGCTGTTAGTCTGTGTCCACTGCTCCTGGAGCGCAATGAAGTTTTGTATAAGGCTTCTGTTTTTCTGAAGATAAACTAATACAACTTGCATGTGTTTCCGTTCTTCTTATGTCCTGGTTTTCTTGGGGAGTTTTATGTGTTTGGAGGAGTATTTTGTTGCATTTTGATTAAAACAACTTGACAAGCAAGAGTTTGACAAACTGAGCCTTGTGCCATCACTGCTTCCTCTTAGGATATTTTCAGTAGTGGCCCGATAGTGTTAAAGATGGAGACGAAGGAAGACAATATGGCCCCAATGAAAACTAATTGGAAAAACTCCCACAAACTTTAGCAGAATCAGGATTTAATCCCTGCTATTTTACAGTGAAGGAAAACTACATGGGAGAGAAGCCTTAAAAAAAAAAATCATTAGCAAACAGTTGTGATCTTGCATGTTGAATGTATTTAATTAGGAGGATTTTTCCAATATCTCTAGAGAATTTAGGGACATTCAGTGGGACCTTTTCTGTTTGGAAAATACTTTGCCCATTGTGGGCACTAGGAGAGGAAAAAATTGAAATAAGCTGTCTCCAATTGCAGTTGGAAATGTAATACAATGGGAGAGGGCTGAGACCCACAGGGAAGCCAGTGGCAGCACTCCCATTGACCTTAATGGGAGCTGGACCACATCCCACACGGCCTCGGAGACATTTGTGGGAAAAAAAAGTCTACTGTAAAACTGAAAGATGAGAATGAAGAAACACATGAATTTCAAAACCCTCTGGCTCAAACAGGGTCAGTGCCAGAACCAGCTGAAGCAAACACAGAGGCAACGGTCAGGCTGACTGTTTGACTCGCTTGTGTCTCTCTCTTTGTTCTGCAGAAGATTCTGTCAGTTTCTTAGCTACTACGTTTAGGATATACCTGCTCATGATGCAGATAATGTTTGTTGGCAACGCTTCTCCTTTGTGTAACAGGATTTTATCCAAAACCATGGGAAACTGTGTGTTGGAAGGCTCATGACCTCCACTGTCTGGCAGTTCCTCACCTATTGATCCTCAGGGGTGTCTTCCATGGGATCAGCCCATGGCATTGCAAGACCTGTGGGAAAGACCTAGGTCACCTTGAAGCCTGGGAAAGGCTGGCAAAATGGGGTCTCAAGACAGATGAGGTCTCTGCTACTGCAAGGTGAGGTAGACCATGGTGGTATACAAGTGGTGCCATCTCACTGGCAGGAAAATGAGGAGGAATTTTCATTAGAGGTAAAATATTTTCTGGGTTTGAAATGCAGCTGAGAAAAAGCGTAATATGGAAAAGGGATTCATGTAGGGGAAAAGAAACACCTGAAGAAGAGCAGAAAGGTGAAAATGTCTTCTACATCAACAGTTCAGGACAGCAAAGCCTCCAAGCTGCTATTGCCTGCTTGCTATGTTGTGAAAGTATGGAAAAAGATCTCTATTGTGGTTCAGATCCCAGCAATGAGGTGTCTGATGCACAAGTGTGGCCAATGGAGAGCTAAAGACAGTATGAACACAGACCCTCATCTTGGGTACCAGAATGAGCTTTCCTCCATGTCTTTCCAAGTGCATCCATTCTCCAAACTATATGAAAAAGTTTCCAGAGCTTTCAACAAAGCAAAGCTCATTCACATCAACTTTGGAGGAGATCAGGAAGGTCCTCACCCCCAAATCAGACTCAGATAGGCAAAGACCCATTAAAGCACAGCAACACGCATAAAGAACCCAGCTCCCAAGAAAAGGATTGCTTGAGCTTCCAGAAGAACTTGCTAGAAGCCACAACGCATCTTGGAAGGAACGGGGATCGTGTTTCAGCCTTGGATTTCAGGCACACGTTGTGACAGCCCGCGGCAGACATGCCAGGAACTTCATTCCGTAAATCACATTTCTTGCAAAGGAGGCCTCTGTGCTCAGTAGTAGTAGCATTTGTTTCTTCTTTTTCTTGGCTGCTTTGCTTGGAAGTAGTGTAAAGACTTAACCCTGGTGAGAAGGACCTGCAGAGAAATAATGGAGTATGTGAGAGCTCCGGCTTTTGCCTTGTTAAATGAAACTCAGTCTATATAAACACCCTTGAAAAAACCCACTGGTAAGCTGCAAACACAGGCTTCAGCAGCGAGCTGTTTTCATTTAGCTTTTTGGCAGCATTTTTAACAAGAATATGTTTTTTTGCGACTTTCAAACCAGACACATCATCTTGGATGAGCTATAATGGTAATAAAAGCATTGCAAATATCTCTATTTCTAACCCAGGTTTTGCTGGAAACATCTTACTACTTAAAGGAGAAATAGAGCCTTAGTGTACCGAGTGTAACAACTCGCTTAGAAGTGACTGTGTAGGAAAGCATATTCTTGTCTTTACTCGCACTCCACCTTTACTCTAAGTGTTCCTCCTTTGGTTTGCTCACACCATCTTGTTATGGGTGGTTTGTCTTTCATCTAGCCACAGTGCAGAAACTTCAGAAGCTAGTGATCTGAGGTACCTTGCCTTTTCCCTCTGAAGTATGTGTTTGGCGTAATGATGTTTCATATACACCAGGGCTAGCATCTCTGCAATGATTCGTTTGTAGGGCAAAGTCTGTTCAGTTGGCTTCTGAGTTTGAGGAAGATCTTTGCTCTCAGGCAAGAAGATGCTCCAGTCTGGAGCAAGGTCTGCTTTGAACACTTCTGAATAAATATTTTGCATAAAGATGTATATATGGAGCTATGATGTTCATCATAATTATTGTGGTGACCCTAAAGAAAAGAATGTAGAAAATATCAGTAGATAGTCATCATACAAAGGTTTTAATTAGCTAAAGCAGCCAGTGATTTGTGGAACAGAGGCAAGCACCAGCAATTCAAAGTGTCTGCCTTTACCGGAGATGTGGAACACCGTCACCAGCTCTCTGTGTATCTACCTACAGCTGAGGTTAGAGAGGAATTCTCCCTCACTACCACCTATAAAGATATTTCAGTCTTTGTCAGTAGCTAGAAACTTTCTAACTTCCATCGAACTTCTACGTTGTCTTGCCATTGCCAGCTGCTGAGCTTGGCATAAGTTGCCATTGTTAATCCTGAGGAGCAGAACTCTTATTCACTGGTACAATGAATTCAGCCTTTATCCTGGTCTGTTCTCCCAAAATGGACATGCCTTTCTTCATTTATTTAAAAGGTCCTTCCCAATCTTATGCTATCAGCAAAATTAATCAACATGCTTTTATTTGCCATGCCAGCAATATTAATGAAAATATATAATATATTCAGCCCCATGACCAAGATTCTGGAAGCTCTCCTCTTTCAGTCCCCTTTCAGCCTCACAAAGAATTTCCCTCTGCCTCTCTTTTGGAAGCCCCCTAAAACCTGGGATGAGACTGCTGGCTGCTCACCATACCATCCCTGGTGCCTTGTGCCCTTGTACCCTGATGGTTACTGAGCATCCTGCTGGAAGGTAGTAACAGTGGCTCACTAGGCTTGAAACAGTCAAGGTTTTGATTTTTGCTTCAAGTATTTTGCTATAGAAAATACAGCAAGAATGTAAAGAAGCCCTAAAAAAGTCATATTTTCCATATTGCGTACTCTTAAAGTATAGAACAGAGAAATATACCCAACTGTTGGCTTCAGAGGCTACCCCTAAAAAATCCTGAAGGCAGTCTAGAAACAAGTGAAGGTTGGCGTGAATGCTGAGATGACTTAGGTAAGGCAAGCTCTGCATTCTCCAGTCTCCTGAGGGGGCTAAAATATCCTGTAAGTCTCTTCAAGCCTTTGATACACAAGAAACAGGCTCATTCATAGGCTAAGAAGTACGTCTTTTTAACATAAAGATGATCAGAAAATGCAGAATGCTTGAAGCTGGAGCTGTCTCAGAGTCAAACCACATCTTAATAATGAAGACTTCAGTGTGAAAATAAATTGCCTTTTGCACAGAATTGTTGGGTTTTTAAGAATCATAAGTAACTGGATGCTTATCGCCAAGAGCCCTCCAGGACCTGGTTGATTTGATTAAAACATAGGCTTGCTGCCCATGAAGGTACAGATATGGTAGGTCATCACCATACCAGTATAGCTTTATTCCTTTGAAAATGTGCTATCTGCACAGAGAAGCTTCCCCTGCTTTGGAGCAGAGCTTCCCTCTGAGGATGCCAATTGCACCATCATGCTCTTCATGGATGTAAATTGCTCTGCAGCAGCTGCAAATGCAACCACTGTTGACCATAGCATAAATCACCTCCTCCAAGCTCATCCTCTGTTCCTATGCACCAAAACCATGACCTTGCCATGCTTCTGTGCTCCTTCACCGGGTGAACAGCTCTCAAATGTTAATGAATCACAGCATATTGCAGTGTATTTGAGCATCACAACTTGGAAGAGGAGTGAGAGTGCGGTACTATTGTGCTGGTCATCATTTTACCTGCTTCAGTGTGCCATAAGGCATGCAGTGAGTTAACTTCACGATGTGCTATTGCTTGGAGTTACAAGCCAGCCTCTTTGCATGAACGCTGCCCACGCAGCAGGGAGAACTGTCAAGCTCCAACATGCCACAGACACTAAGACACACCTATTGGAAGGGCACTTTGCCTCCCCCTTCACCTTTCCTTGCTTTAGCCCTCTAAAGTCAAATGGAAAATAACAGGTACCGCATTGTTTATTTTCAGTTTTGCTGTGCCAAATACGATAAACATCCCCTGCACTGTGACATGTAGGCAGCCACAGAAACAACATACTTACACAACATTTTCCTGCTCATCTGTGATGGCACAGATAAGGCTTTTTGCACTTGGGGCTTGTGATGACAACAGGAGCCGCAGCCTCGCGTGTGCTGTGTGAATATTGCAGTTTAATGACGCTTGATGCAGTATTGTCTATTGTAACATGGGAGATGGGTTAGGAGGCCTCTCAGAGAGGTGCCCATGCCCTTCTGCATGAGATGTGATGATCTGAACTCATCACTAGGGGCCGGGAACTGCTGAGTCACAACTTCGCTCCAAGAGGAGTCGCTGGGGCTGTTGGCACTGCTGTATGTCTGCTTCCATAACCCATTTGTTGCCAATTACCCCTCTCCTTTAGCCTGTTTGAGTATTTAATTGAAAAATTAATATTCTTACAGTACTGCTATAGGTGTGTGACCACAGGCTTTGCAGAGGGAGGTGGGCAGTATCATGGTGTATGAAAATAACTTCTAAGAATAAGGATTGTACGAGGAACACTTGTTGTTGGGAACAAGGCCTCAGGGCTGCGTCTGGCCCTGGGATGGAGCCATGGCTGGAGTGTGGGAACCAGAGGGAGATAGAGGAGCAGGACTGACGTCTGGCCCCAAAGGCTTTTTCCTGTCTGAAGCTACCAGCAAACCTGGGATGCGCTGTCCCTGTTGTTGGTCATACACCGCTGTGGATGCGTGCTAGAAACACGCTCCCATCACACTGATCACGCTTTATTTTCTTTCAAATGGTAAATTCATCTACACAAACGGTTGGATAACCAACCTTAATTTAGGTTACTCAGGAAATTCCTCTGTTGTAAATTTACGCTGAGTTTACCGGCTATTCCGTGCAAGCTCTCTCTGGCAGTATGCATATCACCCCCTGCTTCTCTGTGTGGACAAACCACCGCTGCAAGGGTACTGGTGTGGGGAAAGGGCTCTTTAATGGAGCAAAGTTATAATGAGGTTCTGCGGCTGAAAGCTGAAGCTGAAGAATTCAGACCAGTAATAAGGTGTGCATTCTTGGCCACTGGAGAATTTAATATCTACAACAATTTGCCTAGGGACATGATGAATTCTCTCTTTGAAAACTTAAATTAAGATGGGGTTGGTTTTTTTTCTTCCTAAACAATCTGGTTCAACCAGAAGTTATGGTCTTGATGCTGGAGGTACTGTGAGCAAGTCTGTGACCCAGGCGATGTAAGAGTTCAGACCAGACCCTGCAAGTCTCCACTTGGGTGGAATAAAATGTTTTGAATGGTGTATTAAAGCATTGCTTACCCTCCTGTTTTAAATCTTAATGTGCCCTGCATGAAGAAATGGGGGAAAAAGTGAGAACAAATGATGTTTCCTGAATTTTCTTCTGTGATGTATTTTTACCTTTTATATCTATTCCTTCAGTAATTCTCCTTGACATGAAATGTGCTTGGCCTAAAAGGAATCTGAACACCTTTGTAGGGTTTTCTGATCTCTTTTCTTGTCCTGGGGAATGGATTACTGCCTGCCTGCTAGAATACCAGCACTAAGGGATAATTCACCAGGAAATACCCCAGGCCAAGTAATGAACTGCACAGTACAGCAGCCCTCTTTCTACTCATTTTCCTGCAAAAACAATCCTTGTGCTTAGATATTTAAGGAATGCAAAATAAAGTGGTGGTAGTGACTTTGAGCTATTAAGTATATTTTTCTACTCTTCCCCTTAGTATAATGCTGCATAGAGGGGAATTTTACAAAAGCCCCTGTATTTGGCAGGGCACAGACCTCCCTGGCTGGAGCAGAACTGCTCCTTCTCCTACTGCTCCCTTCCAGAGGAGCTGTAGCTGCAATGCCGTGACATCCAAGCCACTGCTACTTGCCCCAATGGCCCCTGAATCCACAATCCCCTGCAGATGAGCTGGGACGAGTACGGGCATGGAAAATGTTTGCTACACCACTGGAAATACCTCAGCTGGCAGGAACTAACAGGGCTGTTACCACAACTGTGCTGAGCAGTTAGTAGCAGGTTTTTGGTGAGAAGGAAGAAAAAGGCACGTAAGAAGAGGAACTTTCTCTGATATAGTCCCGTAGAATCAACCTCTGCAACCCAAGAGTGCACTGCATACTCTTCCAGCACAGTACTAAATTAATATGGTAATGATGTTCTAGGTTAACCCTTGTACTTATTTTGGAAGTTTTATACAAGAACCCTGAAGAAAAAGGGAAAGAAATGCATACACAAAAGGTTTATTTAATTCTTCCCTGATGCTAATGATAGTGGTGAATGAGTGTCTACAAGGAGTGCAAAACTTAATTGTGTTGTCTGTGAATAATGAGACTTCTCGTACTATTCTGGAATTAGTAGGTAGCAAGAAAGTGCTTTTTGGGGAAATCAATGCAGGAATTCCAGTATTTCCTATGACTTTTACATTTAAATATATTCAGTCAGCCGGTTTGATGAACCCCACAGTGTCCCTGCAACTACACCAGTCAGACTCCCTCTCCTGTGGTTTAATTCTAATAAATGTTGCTAGTTATTTTAACTTGTTGCTTTACTGCGAGCAGAGCAGGGACAAGGGAGAACTGAGTTACCAATTTACTTCATGTGAAGCTCTTGTGGAAAGCAGGTAGTGCCCAAGGGATCGAATACTGGAAAACGATTCTTTGATTTGTCATTATGCTTTAAACATCCTTTTGCTAAATCCATCCTTTTGCCCATGCTAAATTATTCTTTATTGTGTATAATGCAGCTTCACAAATGTGTATTATTTTTCTTTAGCTTCTTGCCCAGTATCTATTGAAACTAACAGAGAAAAATCATGTTTTCATTGCAATAATGGCACACGTTGGGGGGAAAAACTAGATTTACTGACAAGAATTTCATTTTTGAAGAAAAAAGAACACTTTAGTAAAGAGTGTTTTGGGGAAAACTGCATAGGTTAATCTGCCTGTGTTCACTAAATATAGACAGGAAGGTTCTCCTTACAGAAGTTCCTTTTACTGGCAATGATGCACAGATCTGAGAAGCTCTGTAGGGCTGCGAGCTGGGAAAGCTCTTATGCTCTTCTGCCTTCATGGCTTTCAGCAGCAGAGATGTGCAGGGTGGCATTTTAAGGTTATAGCTTGCCAGGGTACTATATACTGTGCTGGGAAGAATACTCTTCAGACAGGCAAGGCAGTGAGATCTATACAAGGAATGTCAAAGCATGCAGTTGAGAACTACACGTAGGTCATTTTTTCTGGGCAGATGTTTCTTTATTGGTCTGAGACACACACTGCGTTTTCAAATGCTTTGTGCTGTTTGCCCATTAAAGTATTTAATGGAACAAACAATTAATCTTTGGTGTCCTAGCCTTGACTCTGGCTCTGCTCCACAGGCTTGCACTTACTTTAGAGCAACTGCTTCTGCTGACAAATTTGCAGTGATTTTTCATATTGTTTATGTGGTCTGGCACATTTCTACAAGGAAAACAAATATTGATATCAAAAGGGGAGTATTCATCTAAGGAGAAACTGAATAAAGGTGTTGGCTATTTGGGTGTACCTTCCATCAGAAGAAGAAACTCATTCTTATGTTTAAAATTAAAGGTTTTATTGACTTCAAGAGGAAAGAAGAAACACCTTTTTAACAAGAGAGCACACCATAAGCTCCTGAAAATATGCGATAGTATCTATATTTATTCTCCTTCATAGAGCAGGGCTGGAATCAAACAATGAATAAAGACCATCACTAAACTTCCAGCAGGTGAGGCACATGTGCAACGGTCAGAAACCCTCATCATGGACAAATTAGGTGGTATTGCCAACTAGAAATTAACCAAAAATGTTATTAGCTTATAATTGTTTCTTCCTTTTGCTGCTCTTCTGCTGAAAGAACTTCCCATTTCAGGTTTTAATCCAGCAAAATATCCATGTTTTAACTAGTGCTGACACGAGGAGGATGGTAATCAACTGGGGCATCAGGCGTCACCCTTTTTGGATGTGGGACCATCACGTGTTACCTATTGATGCATTGGCGTTAAATGTGATTCTCTATCCATGCACTGCTAAATGTGATACTGTAAGAGTAAAGGAAGAAAAAGCCTTGAGGTTCTTCCTAGCAAATAGGGTGCACTTCCATAACCCATGATTGGTAGAAGCAGGCACAAATAAGTGTGTATGACCGCGTCTTACCCTAGCACGATGATACTCTGAATGGAAAACCGATCTCGGAGAGATTAGCTGTGTGAAAGCAGTACCCAGCTCTCACACACAAATCATTTCCACTGCTTATCTGCAAGCCCTGCTGCGGTGTGGGAGAACCAAAGTCAAATATTACACTTTAAAGGACAATTACGTGTCCTTCACTTCCTCAAGCCTCTCGAAAGCCAAATAGCGCTATCTAATCTAAACCACCCCGGCTCTTCTCCATCCCCTCAGACACATGCTGTGCATTACATTTCTGCAGAAATTCATTGCAGTCTGGTTCAGCAATCCCTTTGAAGTCCTTGGGAGCTTATCTGTACTCCAGCAAGCCAGGGTGTGTTCCCGGCCAGCTTGCAGGCGACCATAAAGCACAAATTTATCCCAGAGGCCACAGGTGCCTCTCAGGGGATTTGTTTCTTCCTGCAGATCAAGAAACCTCCAGAATTCACCCCAGAATTGTCCCTTGGCCTGAGGTGCTGCTGAGTGGGAGTGGGTATGTCGTATGGGATACAATACAGTGCGCATGGTCCAGGAGAGCTTCAAAACAAAACAAGCTTCATGAAAGCATTGAAAAACATCATAGATGCCTTTTGGTACAAAGGAGCAGGTAGAAACAAAGAGGGGCTGGCAGGAGGCATCCATCTGGCTCCCCACCAACCTCCATTAAATCCCAGTGTTTCAGAGCACTGTAACCCACCAGCATCAACCTTTCCCGCCCCAACTCCACATCTACTCTCCAGACCCTGCTTCCCCTGCCCTCACAGTCCCACATCCACCCCCATTCTCACCCCTTTCCTGGTAACCATAATTGCCTTCCCTAAAAAAAAAAAGCTGGAAAATGGTTTTACTGCCACAGGACAAAAGGGGAAAAAAACGAGTCTGACATTAATCCTGAGATGAAAATGGCTGAGCAAGTATTTATGTTGATTTAAGGCTGTTCTTGTTACATTCTTGAAACTCCTGAGGTTATCTGGTAATCCATCTGAATTGCAGCTTGCGGCATTTAGAGCCAATTTTCAATTGTGATGCATTTAACTATTCTTTACCTGCTCGCAGTACATGTGGAAAACTGTACATTGGGTTCTGGAGCCCCTGAACTGGGGCTGTGTCTGTATCAGAAAATGGAGAAGAGAAATTTGGGGGTCTTTTGACTGCTAAAGGCTGCTTTTCCAGTGGTGGGTTTTGGCTGGAGGAGGGATGCAGTTGAGCCGCGCTGTCTGTTTATTTTCTGACTGTTTTGAGTGAATGCACGTCTCCATAGATGTTTAGAGAGCAGCAGCACTGGAGATGAGGTTTATTTATTCACAAGATATGTACCATGCAAACAGCTGTGAACTGCTTCTCCTCACAGCTCTGTTGGTGCGGTTCAACTCTCACCCCAGCAGAGCACCAGAGGGGGAGCAGAGGTCTGCATCGCCTGGGGGCTGCTGCCTCTTCTACAGCAAGGATCATACTGGTGAGCATAGCAGCTCCTGGGTCTGGAGCTCTGTGCAGAAGTGTGAAAAGTGGGTGAAAAACTGGATATAATATGGCAGTGTGCTCGCAGCCCAGAAACCAACCGTATCCTGGGCTGCATCAAAAGGAGCGTGACCAGCAGGTCGAGGGAGGTGATCCTGCCC
>JANRGW010007609.1:0-27285 GCA_024733675.1 Psilopsiagon aymara
CAGGGCTGCTCTGAATCTCTTCTCTGCCCAACCTGTAGCTGTGCCTGGGATTGCTCCGACCCAGGTGTAGGACCTTGTACTTGTCATGGGTAAACTTCATCAGGTTGGCATCAGCCCACCTCCATGTCAAGGTCCCTCTGGATGCCATTCCGTCCCTCCAACGTATCAACTGAACCACCCAGCTTGGTGTCATTGGCAAACTTATTGAGGCGCACTCAATCCCACTGTCCATGTCACCGACAAAGACGTTGAACAAGACTGGTCCCAACAGTGATACCTGAGGGACACCACTGGTTACTGGCCTCCAGCTGGGCATTGAGCCATTGAGCATAAGTCTTTGCGTGCGGCCATCCAGCCAGTTCTTTATCCACTGATTGGTCCACCTATCAAATTGATGTCTCTCCAACTTCGAGTCAAGGATGTCATGTGAAACAATGTAGTATAATTAACTAACGAGTGGAGGATTTAGAAATTATGAACATTCTCATTTTTCCCACGTGTTTTTTGTTGATTAGTTGAAGGAAGAGATGTTTTGTTTTCACTCGGATAATGTGAAAATGACAGTGACATATGGATTTATAGAATCATTGAATGATCTGTGTTGGAAGGGACCTTAAAAATCCTGCCATGGGCAGGGACACCTTCCACTAGACTAGGTTGCTCAAAGGCCTGTTGATCATAGCCTTGAACAGTGACAGGAATGGGGCAGCCACACCTTCTCCAAGCAACTTTTGTCAGCGTCTCATCATCCTCACAGTAAAGAATTTTTGCCCAATGTCTAACTTAGATCGACCTTATTCCAGTTTAAAGCCATTCATTTTTGCCAAAACACTGAATGTCCTTGCAAAAAGTCCCTCTCCAGATTCCTGTAGGCCCCCTTTAGGTACTGGATGGCTTCTCTGAGGTCTCCTTGGAGCCTTCTTTTCTCCATGCTGAACAAGTCTAGCTCTCTCAGTCTGTCTTCATAGGAAGGGTGCTCCAGTCCTTTGAGCATTTGCAGTAGCTTCTCTGATTTCAGGTAGAAGAGTGTTTTTCAGTCTATCAATTGTTGCTCTTCACAGGTGCAAAGTGTTTTGATGATAGGCAAGAACACTTGAATGACAGCTGTCTTTGGGTATGAATGTAACTGTAACTGATGGTCATTGCTACTCGTGGGGACATGCCTTTTCCCTGGCAGCTGGATTGCTGTTTCAGTCTCTGACTGAATCACAGACTCCTGTAATCAAGTAGTATGCATTTTTGGGGAGCTCAGATGTTGTCTTCTTATGTGGTAGAATGTCCCAGTTTCACAGATATTAGGCTGAGCAGGGGCTGTGAATCCTGAGCCCAGTTTCTAGTAAGCTGGGAAGCATTCCTTCCCTATTCTTTTCTCATGTTATGCAGTTGATGCAACAATACCATTAGTGGAACCATAATGCTCAAGCAAGGCAGCAGGTTTTACTTTATATGCAGATGATTTCATTGTTGAGGTATCTGTCTTTTTCCTATTCCATCTATGTTGTCATGTTTCCCTTAAAAACTGAAGCCTTATCCAAATATTGCAAGGCAGTTGGAAATGGCTGCAGTAGGAAGCTAATGACCAAACAGTTATGAGGTCTTGCACTGCACAGGGGCCAGAAGGCTTGAGCATCACTTAGGGAAAAAACGGAAATGCCTCTTCTGTCCATCAGAATGAGATGTTCCCAGGTTGTCCTGCATGCCCATATGCATCCTGGGTCCCCAGATAGCATCTTAAGAGTAAAAAGACAAAGTAACTCAGCAAATCAGCTTCAGATTCAGATGATCCGATAGCACAGGAACATTGTGAGTGTTCACCTTAAGTAGCCAGTGGTCTTTTTCTTTTCATGCTCATCTGGTGGCCACTGTGGCATGATGCTACTTGGCTGTGCTCTGGAGATAGAGCTTGGCCACAGACCCCTGCTTGAGGAGCCCTGCCCATTGTGCTCATCTAGGAGAAATCTCTTGCCTTCTGCTTTGTACCTAAATATATCTCACACTTTGCCAATAAAATGCCTCACACACCTGATGCATTGTAGAAGCAGTAATGCTATATATGTTCCTGTTGATAGAAATATTGCTATTAGCTGCCCAAAGAGTCCTTGTTGGGGCTTGTCCTGAGCACACCCCTACCAGGGGTTTAGCCAGTAGCAGATGAGGCTGGCTTGCCTGTGTCAGGAGCTGCTTCCTTTGGTGGTTGCCTTGGCTGAGACTCCCATTCTCAGCCTTGCTGCCTCTTCCTGTAGGCATGTCTACCCTGATTTCCCTCTACCAGGCTCAAATCCCTACACCCCCCACAATGGGCCCACATCCTGGGCCATCCTCAGCCTATCCCTGTCCCCAGGAATGTTCCCAATGACTGGGGTTGGGGATGCCCCGGTGCTCCAGCTGCCCTGCAGCTGACTGTGGGTGGGATGGGCCTTGGATGCCGGGCTCTGCCCTGACAGACCCTCATGGACAACTGCTTCTGCCCCTGAGGGCCCCTGAGCCCAGCAGGGCCTTGACCATGTTCTCTCATTCTTCTCTGCTTCTGCTTCACTTCTGGTTGATGCCTAGTCTTTACTGGCAATTTCAGATCCTTTTTCACTGGCACCTATTATGATTCTTCCAGGCAAAATTAAATAGCACATACTTGCCCCATTCTCCCAATGAAACAAGAACATTCATCTTTGTGTAGGGATATCTTTTAGGAAAGAAACACAAAACCAAGAATTATCGCAAGTGAAATACTTGGAAGTGACAGAGATAACTCTATACTTATCAGAGAGTACTCACTTTCAAGATGTGATTTACACAGCAGAGACAGCCAGGAGAAATCAGGAAGGTCAATGCCATGTTTCTCAGCAAGTAAATGATAAGTAGTCCTGAACAAGGCTTAGGAAATGAGAAGTGTTGACTGCTTACAAAGCACACTTCGTTCACTGTGACTGATTGCACAGTGTCATCATTTGGATTAGGTGAGCATGAATGCAAGACTGGCCTAAAAGATTTTTAGTCATGATGGAAAAAATGCACATGATGAATATTAACCACACATCTCTGGAAACCTTTTTCAGCGTCCTCATATTACTTGAATTGCAGGCTTTTGAGCAACTTGTGGTCCTCCTATGATCCTTCTAAAACATTCCAGTCAATACTAGTGTTAATAATTTATTGTTAGATAAAAAGGGAGCTACAGATTCAGATCAACTGTCTTGAAATCCCGTAATACTGGGAAAGAAGGACTTAAGATGGCAGAATTGGTATCACAGGTCTCATTAAACACCAGCAGTATCCAGACTTACTCTGATTTTCACTGTTTTTCAAGAAATTTGTGGGCCTAAAAGGGGACATAAACTGATCTCAAAAAACTTTTTTCCATCTGCTGACTTACTTTGTAGGCATGCAAGCTACCGAAGCTGACTCTGAACCTCCCTGGGTATCTCAGACATGCCTGAAGAAATGTGGGTATCTCAGTGCCTGGCTCACTCTGATCAGAATAAAACTAATAGGTGCGTCTTTGTCTAAAAGGCTTAAGAACTGTAGGGCTTAATTCTGTAGGCTAGCTAAAGCCCACGTCACACATACCTAAAGGCTTCTTAAAATATGCAACAATGACTGACACTTTCTTTTAAAACCAATCTGTTTCATGTGATGCTCAACAGAAAAAACACACCAAAAAAAAAAAAAAAAAAAGCAACCAAAAAAACCCACCAAAAAGCAATCAAATAAACAAACCAACCCAAAAAAAACGCCAACCAAAAAAACCCAAACCAACAACAAAACCAGACAAAACACAGTATGTGAAAGATCTGGGTAT
Organism: Psilopsiagon aymara; assembly: GCA_024733675.1. Classification (NCBI taxonomy): domain Eukaryota; kingdom Metazoa; phylum Chordata; class Aves; order Psittaciformes; family Psittacidae; genus Psilopsiagon; species Psilopsiagon aymara. The sequence goes on from JANRGW010007609.1 coordinate 3,797, forward strand.
AGTCTTCTCCACTACATATAAAGTTTCAATCCACGGCATTGATTCTAGTGACTGACCTAGAACAATAAGAGCTGGAGTGCAGTGGCTAGGGAGGCCAGAGGAATCCTTCACTACCCATCGTTATTCCCACCCTTTCCTTCTGAACCTGTTCTCCCAGCAACCTGGATCTTCACACCAAAAATAAAGCATACAAAAGGAGCATAGTTCTGCACTCCAGTGAATGGGGAACTCCATAAGCAATATTGTGGTACTGTTCTCTTCTGGTGGGAAAAATAAATAGTAATAATGAAAATCACTAAAAAATAAAATGGAATAGCAGAAAGCAGAGTAAAGCAACCAAGTGAACTTCATGCGCTTTCTCACAGAGCGTGCCAGCATGACAGGTGTAATGTGTCATGCAGGTCCTAAGAGAGAGCTGTACTTTAATGTTCAGGAAAAAATGGTCAGTGGTTTCCTTAGAACAAGATTCTTGCCGAGGATGTACATGAATGGGAAAACTATACAACTGACTTCTTAGCCTACTTGTTCAACTTGTCTGAGGTTATTGTGCAAGCTCTTGCTAATGACGTTTGTGGCTGGTTGAGTAATTTTTCAACATTGCTTTTTATTGCTGTTACTGAACTATTCACAAAAGAAAAGTTAAAAACATTGTATTTTGTTTGTGATTGTAACAAATCTGTAACAGATACTGGCAACCATACAAATCTGTCACTTAAGGGATAATGAGTGTTCTAAGGTCTATTAATATAGACTGGGAGGGTAGACTTTATCTCCTGACTTAAGTGCCTAAAAATTAATTCTTAGACTTCTGCCTATATGCAGAAAATATGCAGTAACACCTCCAAAATATAACTAATCTCACCTCCAAAGTATAACTAATCTCACCTCCAAAGTATAACTGATCTCACCTACCTTAGGCATAAAACTCAGCAAAGATTGAATCATCCTCTGGAGATATTTATCTGTTCCACTAACCTTACGGGGAGCCTATACAAGTAGATTAGGCCAGATGCTTAATTTTTAAACATCTAAAGTTATATTCAATTAATGCCTTCCAGAATGTCAATCAGTTGTATTTGACATTAGCTTAGGGTCATGCTACTGTACCTGTAAAACTAGTATCCATATAATGTTCCAATATTTTCACCTCACATCAATCTTTCCTTTATGAAAACTAAAGTGAAATACTTTTCAAATTAATTTAGGCACTTCTGCTCACACCTCTTTTTTTGCTATCTCTACCATGACTTCCACTATGAACCAAACTCAAAGAACACTAGTCATGAGAGGTCTTTGTTAAATTCAAAATAATTTCAGTCAAAGTTCACCTCAAGTTTTCAGTGCTATTCTGATTTCTCCCCCGGGAAGCTTTTTTTCTCTTAACTTCTTCTGCCTTATCTATGTTCATTTCATATGTTCCATGCTCTGTGCTGTCTGTCCCCTCTTGTTGAATCATAGTTGAATCACAGCTGAATATTCTACTACATTTTCAGCTTTTCTTCAAGGATCTTAAATCATGAAGTCAGTGCAGTAGCTTCTTACTCAGCTACTCTGATCCCTGTGTGTGTCCCAAATTATATTTGCTTACTTTACTGAAAAATACATGGTTTACCACTCTGGGAAAGCTTACTTAAAGATTTTATAGGTCTATAAGTGTAACTAATTTTCCAGTAGTAATCCATGGAGTTGTTATAAAACACAGTATGAAATGAGTTCTTCTAAGTTAGTTGATTTTTTTTTTTTTTCCCCAGAAACTATGAAACAGAAATGAAAAGAAGCCAAAGAAGAATAAAGAGCTCTAAAGTAGCAATTTCAGATACAATTTTTCTCACAGGAGCAGCACAGGAAAATAAGCAAGCAAATGTTTTTCAACAGTTTTCGTACAATTTGTCTTATTTGGACCTAAGTGCAAATGTGCGTGTCTTTAAGAACCTACATAGCCTCTTTGAGGTCAATAGAAATATTCGTTTTCCTGCATTTAAATGCATACTGTGGAATGGATGGTTTTGTTTTATATTTCAGTAATACCTAGCACAAGTTGCTTTGGTCTCCTCAAGAATTGCCGTGTGATGAGATAATAAATGCATCATTCACAAATGTTTTTTGGTTAGAGGGGAAAGAAATTTTACTCCACAATAACTGGTTCATAGATTTGATTTACATATTTGCCTGGTGGTGGTTATCAACTGGAAAACATCAGACATATGAAGCCTTTGGTAGTAGCTACATACTTGGAAAGCTAGAGGCACAAGCCATCAATTGTCACAGAAAAGTGAAAAGACATTTTGAATGGTACCAGTCACAGATAACCAAATTTGTTTCTTGTAACTTTTCAATCCACTAATGTGTGACAGATGTCAGCATCACTGCTTAATTTCACTGTCAGCCAAGATAAATATTTTTGGGATGAGCTTCGCAGAAGAGAGGAACAGAAAAGTGTTTGGAAATATTATGAAACTAGAAAATAAAAGATAATTAAACAAATCTTAGGCCTTTGTAATGTGTTCAAGGATAAGGTCCAAAAAAAATCATTTAAGCACACAAATTATCATTGATGTTCTTAACTCCAAGACAAAGAAACAAACCCTCTCTGTCTTCCTGAGGTTCCTAAAGGACACAGATGCTTGCATTATTTTGTTTGTTTTGTTTTTTGGTTGGGGTTTTTTGGTTTGGGTTTGGTTTTGGGGGATGTTTTTTTTACATTGTGGGGTTTTGTTTGGAGTTTTTTGGGGGGTGGGTTTCCCCCCCCCCCCCCAAAACTTCCTTAAGTATTTTGAGTGGTGCTGCTTTCCCTGCCCTGTTTGCCTGGGTGGAGCATGGTGACACCTTTCCCACTGTAGGGACTACAGTCCTACACTGTAGAACTACCACTTAACTCCCCAGAGCTACCTCATTCAATACACAATGACAGAATGAAATGCAGAAAAGCACATGGGTGATGGCGGTGGAGGAAAGGATAAATATTCCTATGGTTAGGATACTTGAGAGGCCCAGCCTACTTTTCCACCCCAGGGATTCAGGTTAACAGCTGCTGCCTCTCAGGTTGGTGTTCTAGCTCACTGGGCACACAGTACTTCAGATGTTTGAGAGAACACTCCTCAGAGATACTGTCAAAACCTGTGGGCATGAAAGTTATGTGATAAGAAGAAGAGCAGCCAGAAAGGAGCCCTGCCACAAAAGCTAGCACAAAGCCAGAGGATCCAGCTGTGATGGGGACACAGGGGTGGAAATATGCATTTGTGTGTTTTGAAGGAGGAAGCAGGGAGGACAAACAAAATTTCACCTTTAGCTTGATTGTTGTAAAGACAGATTGTTACTGGCATGTCTAAGATTATTTTTCACTGCACTTAGATCAGATGACAATTTTCAAAGAGGAGGAACACATATAGGTAAAATTTACCTGATCATACAGCAACCTAACATGATTGCCAGTGAAAAATGAGGGGAATCTGCTAGTGTGAGGATCTACATTTAAATATGCGCAGTGACACAGGACAAATACTTAGTTGACATGTTACAATTAATGAATGCATTTTGCATTCCTGGTTTGGCTTCGAAGAATTTTTTCTGAATATAATTTGGCGTAAGAATATCAGCTGATATATCATCTGTTTACTTTGGCTCTCTAATGATGTCGCTGATTGCATCGTGGTGGAACTTGGACTGTATTATACTTATGAAGTTGAATGTTACGGGACTCAGGAGCATTGGCTTAGTATTTGATCTGCCTACACATACAACTGCTCTTTGGTGGAATGATTAGGAAGCATGACTGAAGTACCAGCAGTAAAAAAAAAAAATGTAATGGTGACTTATCTTGCTCCTTTAGTGATAAGGAACATGGGAAAATAAAACCATATGTTTAAAGTGAGAGCTCATTCCTACCTGTATTCATACCAATTATTCTGTTTTGATTATTAGTTCTTTGTATTTATTCTGCTTCCATCCTATAAGTTCGGATACTGTGCACTTGCAAATGCAAATAATTTAAATTATAATATCAAACCCCTTCCATTTAAAGTCTGCAAAGCTGATGTTTCTGGGAACATTCTCATCATTGACATTTCTCAGGTCTTATTCAAAACCAGACTTGTAAGGCTTGGAGAAATGCTGATAAATTTCTATGTGGGGAAAAAAGAACATGTGTGTTTCAGTATTTCATTCATTTTGTTTTATAATTCCTCTGATTATTTCGGTCTATTTTTTTAAATGATAAAGATTCTTGACCATAGTCAGTTAACCAGAAACAGAACAAGACAAATTTTAGGCCAAAGAAAGATATGTTATACTTAATATTGCAATGAAAGTTAGGGTAGATGCAGGCGAGCTTAAGAGAACAGGATGATATTAATCACTCTCTTGGCTGAAGAGGTGTCAAGTTTTCTGCAGGTATTATCACACAGGAGAATCTCAAGGGGCCACTTAAACAAAAGCAATGATTTGACTTTTAGGGAGATCCTCCCAAGGAAAAGCACTAGCATGAATAAAAAGAATCACCATCCTGTTTGAAATAAACCTAACAAGTGGAAAGAACAGAGCTCATCAGCAGGAATAGGGCTTTCCACCAATGAATTAAAAAGGACAATGGGAACTGAAGATTGGACTTGAAGAGTCTGAAAATAAAAGATAAGTAGGCTGCATTGATGAAATATGGAAATAGATGTAAAGAGTGAGGTAACCTACAATGGCCTAAGAAAATGGGGATTTGCAATAGGTTTCCTTGAACAGTATTAATAAGGAAAAATTCTAATTTTCCAGGTTGGAAAAAAATAATATTCTATTAATTTAGGAAACTGAGTTTCAATTTGAGGAGAGAGACATATCTTAGAAAAGTTCAGCAGAAAAAAACTGCAATCTGGCTGCATAGAACAAATACGTGGTCTGAATAACAGTAATGTGCTGGCTGCATACCCCAGTAACCAGCAGTGTCATGGTGCTGTCCACAGGCTACAGAAGAGGCAGAGGAAGAGGTTAGAGTACACAACTGACTCAGTAGTCTTGTAACAATTTTATTTTGTCATTCCTTCCATTCTTCTATTGTAAGTATAGATAGAGTTTAGTAGATTAAAATCTGATGCTTGGGTGACATCAAGAAAGATGTCGCTTTCATGGAAAGCATTCCAGTTAAAAGGTTGTATTTCTGTTTTCTGAAATCTCACATGTATGTGTTTAATGGAAGTTAGAAAATATATTGTCTTGGAAATACTTTTCTACTAAAACAATAAATAGCAAGATGATGTTTTGTAACAATAAAAAAAAAAAATATTACATAATTTTGTTTTATACTGTGATCTTTCCAAGCCCATTAATCTCCTTTTCTGTTGTCAAATACGATAACTATCTGAAGAGAAATAATTTGAACAAAATGTTCTGATGGATGTCTACTAATCATGTCCAGAAATCCCAGCGCTCCAAAAAGTTGTTTTCCGTAACGCTGGTGAAAATGTCATCTGTTCTTCAATGTTCTTATCATTTTGTGTCATGGTGTTATCATCCCTCGATGTAGCTTGAAGGCGAATTCTTCCTTGCCTGGTCTCACCTCCATTTCTGTACAGGTGTTTTTGAACCTAGTAAGAGCATTTCCAATGTTTGGATCATGAACATGAAATGCTATAGTTAAATCTTCAATTTTGTCTTGTGCTACAGGACAATTCACAACATATGTTAAGCATAATTATAAACCCAAGTCTTCAAAATCCTCCAAAGTCTTTTGAGGAGCATACTCACATAATTTCTTGAAAGAAAGTATCACATCAAAAAAATCCCAACAAAAATCCTCAACTGGTAACACCTACTTTTTGGGGGATAAACCAAAGGCAGTGTACAAGTACTGAAAAATCCACAGCAACCTCTCCAGAGTTTTTGTTTGCACCATGTTCTATGTCAGCCCACTGCCAAAGGTGTGCATGCGCTTTGAAAGGATGCTGTGAAAATAAAACTGTGTAATGATGTGATATGTCTAGCATAAGGTAGGGAAAAATATAGCATGGGAAAAATATAGCATAGGAAAATTATGGAAGCCAGGGTCTTCAAGCATCTGGCCAGTTTGCTATTCCGCATACTCTGAGAATGAGCTGAGTATTTTCCATCTTTAAAATGTTAAGTCTACAGGTCAATTAAGTAAATCAATTTCAGGTACTATAAAATAAAATTAATAATTCCACCTTCATGTTCCAAGTGCCAGTAGAGATCAGCTTGTTAAGTATCTGTGTAAGCTGGAAGTGTCATTCAGCTACTAAAAGTTTCAACTAGCTTGCTTCTAGTTACCTCACAAAAATTTGCAGTTCATAATAGCACGTTATTTAGATTTATTATGTGATAATTTGTCTACAGCTCAACTTATAAATAATTAGCATCTATTGCAAACTGTACACAAAGGAAAATTCCCCATTCAAATATTTTTTGTGTAATCCTACAGACAGAATCATCTATTTTGCAACCACAGATCTCTAGAACTGCAAAATCTATTCTGCATTTTTTCTTCATTATTAAGTTGCTGGAAATGCTGAATCTTATATTATAAGGTATTCATCCAGTTACATGTGTATGTCTAGTGGGAAAATAGGGAGTAGCTCTAATTTGATCTTAGCCTTGCCTCATTAAGTGTTCTAACTCTGAACAGTCATTTTGTTCGCATTGCATACACAAGCTAAATTTGTCAGGCCAAGTCTTTGGGGAACAGTATTTTTATCCGTAATGTTTTTAGAAGCTTCATCAACCAAACAAACCATGGCTTGCAACCCCCACTCTTGGCATTTATTAAAAGATTCACTTAATATTCACTATTAATTTTCTGCTATGAAACCACTTGGTGTTTGCTGCAATGGGTGCTTCAACAAACTACTGTTTTAACAGAGCAATGGCAGAATTCAAAGGTCTGAGTTTCTGTGTTAGCAGTAAGAAAAAAGATAAATTGACAAATATCACAAAAAACACTAAGCTGAAGGCTCAGGGAAGGAATCCTGGAAGTGTTTTTACTTTGCTGCATTAATTATTGGCAATTCTTTATCTAGAATTGCTAGTCTTGCTTAGAAATTTGTTATTTCTCATTAGCAAAGCCCTTAGGATGCCAGTTTTCAGATGGTGCCTTTATTAAATAGTGCCCTTATAAAATGGTTATAACATCATGGTCTTTTTTTCTGGGTTTTGTTACATTTCAGAGATTTTTTTTTGTGAATAGTTATATAACTTCATCTGGTACAGCTAATAAACATTGGTGAGTTGGAGTAGTGCCACCTATAGAAAATCAGGCAAATGTCAGAAGGCTATAGTGATTAACTTGAGGCATATCCATTCAATGCAATGGCAACGGTACTCTAGTTGGCAGGGGTACTCTAGTCACCTGCCAAGGAGGCAATACTTAGACTTGTGCAAGGAAAAAGAAAATAAACACTAGCTTTCTAATAATGCTTATAAGCAGCTGAGGTGTGAAAAAAAAGAACCGACACCAAAACACAAAGCAAAACCAGAAGAAAACAAACCACCCAGTCTGTATTAGGTACAACTGTACTTTTGGGAATGGTACCTGGATCCTCTCTCTGAGCCTTGGTGACTAGATTGGCTGGATCCGTGCATGAGTCAACTAGAGAACTCTAAGCAAGTTCACTACATCACTCCAAAGAAAAATAAATTGTTATAGAATTATTTTTATTTTGACCTAGGTTTCAGTTAATTACCAAAGATTATGAAAACATTCAGTTAGTAAACTATCAGAATGAAAAGTATACATGCATTGCAAATCAGGTTATGTGCACATGAAGTCTAGGAGAAGTCAAACACACAGAAATGAGCATGAGCTCTCATAATATTAAGCTTTGGCATGCTTAGTCTGCTTTTGTTTCTAAAAACAGAGCTCAACTAATAAATGCCATGAGAAGTTGTTTACTTTACAGCCAGTAACTGCATATTGGGGACTGAGTTTCATCTTGCAGAGACGACAGCATTGTTTTGAAAAAATAAGGAACACCTAATCCTCAGTGGTCTAGACAAGAGTGCCTTTATACATATGCTGTGCTTTATTTGCAGCATTCCCTGGTATGCTTCCAAGAAATGTAATTTAATGAAGATTCATCTCAGAAGGCTGGCTACTCCCTCCTCCCCATGCATTCCATACAGCGCTTTCTGGGCTGGCCAGGATATGTTAGTGTTTAAATACCTAAACAAAACATAAATATAAACCTCTGTGTGACCTCCAGTAGCATTTTTTTGACTGTTGAATACTGAGAGGTAGTAGCCAGTTGACCTTATTGTCTCACAAGATGTGCTTTTACTCTGGTGCAACTACATGAAATTGATGCCTAAGTTCATTAATTCAGCTTGCAAATTAGAAGCTTTTAAAATGAAAGTGTGCAGATTCAAATACAGTCATAAAAAGAAAGCTGGAAGGGCCATCTGCAGGTTGTTTTGTCCAATCCTTCCTGCTGAAGCAGAGGCACCCAGACCCAGTTGCCCAGGACCATGTCCAGATGACTTTTTAATATCTTTGAGGATGAAGACTTTGCAATTTCTCTGGGCAACCTGTGCCAGTGCTGTCACCTCCCAGTGAAGAAATCTTTCCTAATGTTGTCCTTTCTTATTCTCCTTTTTCTTCTTCACTTATTTCTAACAGCAATGTGATCAATAAATATTACAAGTTAAATATATCCTCTGGGTCTTGGACATATAGTACCTTTGACAAGGCAATTAATCATTTTTTCTTTACAGTGTTACCATGCTGTAAGAGTAGAATCTGTTGCTTCATTTGTATAAATGGCAGAGAAAACCAACAAAGTGAGTGAAATCAGTAACAGAGGAGCACTTCCTATATCCTCCAGTGAAGTTAAGAAACAGCCTTCATATTGCATTTTGGTGTGTCTGAATTGATGTGAAATAAGTATTTTTCTAACCTTAAAAAATTTATTTCCAGATAGAATGTGACTTTTGTGGTATTAATATATAAACTACGGATACAAAGTCTTAGAAACACATGGAAGTCAAGGCAGAAGAAAAAGCCACACAATGTACTGTACTCCTTTAAGAAGGTTTTACTTCTTTATTAATAAAATGTGTTTGATGTGTGGACCTTGAACAGATGTACACTTTTCAAAATGTAATAAATCATATAGACTGTGGTTTTCCAAAAATGCTGTTCCACCCACTCTCCTGTTCAGAGAAGACTGCAACAAATGGCAGAACTTTCCTTTAAGGTTCTGTGATTCATAGTCTGTCAAAAAACAGCTAAAAATAATTCCACAGCTGAGGATCTTTGAGACTGCTCAGGTACCTTTGGTTTTCCTTGAGAAGACTCAGAGGTAGAAAGGCAGAAAGAAAGAGGTACACATTCAGCAAGGAGTAGCTTTTATAGGCCAATATCAGCTACTTGAATTGGGCAGAGAAATGAATGAAAGACCATACAACTAAAAAGGCAATTGACTAAAAAATAACTAAAAGTTTGTTGGAAGCTTCTTTCCTTTATAGAAGCTGAAACTGTTGTACTGTTCCCTCATCAAATGAAAAGACGATTTCTTTTTTTATTGAATGTGCTATTTTTAGACATGACACTATGAGCGTGTATAAGAAACTATGGCAGAATCATGTCATATAGAAGATCCTCTAAGACTATTCATACACATATCCAGGACCATGAACAATCAGTGTAATTAATTATAAATAAAACTGTAATGAACACATGACTGTAATGCAGTTCAGTACATAAGGAACAAATATTTCAGTACAGCTTTGATCATCTTAGTCTGAAAAATACTGAATTACTAGAGAAGGTTTTACCTGAGAGCTAAAGAGGGCTATGCTGTAATCCTTCAAAGCCAATTGGATTAGTTTATGGTGCATGTGTCTGTATGAATTGGTAGAGAAAATACTGCTGCCACCTGTACCGAGTAGTACTCCAACTGCATCTTGCCCTGATACATTTTTGGGTCTTTTTCCAGCCTTTCTAAATGTATTAGCAGAATGTATTGGTGGTCTTGGCAGTCCTGGGGTAATGGTTAGACTTGATGATCTTAAAGGTCTTTTCCAACCTAGCTGATTCTATGATTCTAAGTTCTGTGATTACACGGGGATAAACCCTAAATTCTGCAGGACCTATGCTTCACAGTCATTCATGAATGCTAACTGGCAAGGAAGGAAAAAATCACTGCTAAAAGTCAAAAAAGACATTTGGGGAAGGATGGTATTATGTAGCATTCTAAAATTATTATCATTAGCTTTTTTATTTTTGTCATGAAGTGTTTCTACTAGTACTCCCTCTAACAGCAGCAACAAAACCTGTCTTTTAAATCCACTCTTCCTCCATAGTGTGCTTTACTTTGTGGAACATAATGTCCTGCAGCTCTAGTGAACCATCCTGACATACAGAGCAATTATGTCATTTTGGATTGATATCAATGTAACTCACACCAGAATGGGGTATGTAACATAAATACTTTACCCATCGCAAACCAAGATACCTCTAAACAGTCGTACTGGCCTTGCATATAAGTACTAAAAAAAGACCCCAACAAAACAGCAAGTGTTTGGAGATCAAGGCCACAAGATCTGTGCACAAAGCATGGTCCTGAGCTATCCTGTTAGAAGCACAGAGAGCACTCGGGGTGATATGCCCTGCAGTACTCCCTAAAGCAAGCATCCTTTGAACAGTCAGTCCTTCAGCTTTATTTTGTAGAATTAGTGTTCCCAGGTTTTGCTACCTAAACTTGTTTATGAAACAGAAGAGCTTAGTGAAGCAACTAATGAACGAGATAGTAGTGCAGGAGCAGGTAAAAGCTGATCTCACAAGGAATTAAAGACTCCATTGGAAGTCATGGGCCACCAAGAAGAATTCTGCTTGAATCCAAAGTTCAATAGAGGACCTGGTTCAAGTAATGGAAGTTCTCAGTGTGCAGGACTTGTTACTGGGATCAGGGTCTCTGTATAATTCCAATTTGGCTGCCTCAACACTGTCTTTAATTTCTTCTCAGAGAAGCAATTTCCCTCCAAATGTTTTTCTCTCCAGCTGTAAGCTAAGGCTCCTGATTCAATTTTTCCAGAGGTGGCATGTCTTCTTAGTCAGTCATATGAACTGCTACTTCAACAGACATTTTTGGGGACAAAATTCACTCTGTACTGAATTTCTGCAGGAAAATATCAGAAAGCATGGAAAAATTAAAATAAAATCATGCAGCTTATAAAAACACAGTCCAAAGAGTCATACTGATGGGGGAATGGGTAGTGGATCCACAGATTTTTGGGGTCTGCTCAGCTACAAAAAACAGAAAACATGAAAAGGAGCTTTATCATGCTGCACAAAATGAATATTTCTTGAAGCAGTGTAAGATGAGAACAAAGGTAGCAGCAGCCTCATGGCCCAACACTTCAGGCAGAAGTGCAAGGGAGTTTGGCAGGAAACTGAGGCACTTTCCACTTAATGCCTAACAGAAGTGATCTCTGGCTACTTGCAGAAAGCCTTCAGCTTCTGAGGGACTCTCAGTGGCTTCATGAAATGCATCAACAGCTTTCAGTGTTGGACTGCATTGCCAGTCCAATTTATTTTTAGCTAGCACTTACTTTCTTTTCCTTACATTCCTTTTATGAAGTTATATGAAGGTACAGTCACTGGAGTCCTTCAGAATGTTAAAGTTACTAAGAAAAACAGGCTATGTATTTCTAATCATACTACTGCTTTACATCAAAAGGATGTGTATCAGGGACAACTTGGCATTCTTAAACATCAGGCTTCCATAACATCTAAAATAATTTCATTTTATGGTGGCTAAAAATAATTCCTTGATTTAATGTGTTCTTTTTATTCTTACAGGACTTGAATAAAAACTAAATTGCACCACATGCAAAAGTAGCTGTGTGCAGACTTGATTTATATGTATTAATACATGGGCAGGTATAGACAGAACTGTGCACTTTTTTGTCTATAAACATCTGCTTTGCAAACACGCAATTGCTAATGTACCTGTAAGCAAGTGACTATGTATTTCTCCATCTGTGCCCCAGCAAAATCAATTTTTGCTAATTGTACATGCTGTGCTAGCTTCACAACTTCTATACAGCTTTTTTTCCCTCGCTTACGAACAGTACACATAATTACATATTGTGTCGACGCATGCAGATTTGTCAAGTATATATGATGCATTCACCTGCAGTTTCTCAGAAGGAAAATGTTCATAAAAATTAGTCTTGAGTCTAAAAGCAAAACAGAAGAAAAACTGGATTAAAAAATAAAGAAATTTTTGTCATTAAATAGGCAAATTTGAGCCAGTAAACTTTTAAATATAAGAACAATCCTGTGACATCAAAAAGGCATATGTCTGTTCTGTTAGGAACTGATAGAGACTGCTTGCATAACACTTAAAGTATGGTTACGGACATTTTCATTTTCTTTCCTGTAGACTACGCCATTATGGAGATATTGCATTTCAAACATATTTGCTGTCCTGAGAATGTCTCTCTCCCACTGTTCTTTTGGCAAACCAGAAGAGGCAGAAAGGAAATAGCTCACTGGCAGTATAAGTGCAGTCTTAATTTACAGAAGAATAATTCAGAACATTTGTCACATGTAAAAATTCGTAAGAAACTATGGTTAAAGGCAAACTGATGATGATCTGAACTATGCTCTCAGTTGCATTGATATAAATCCGTAAAATTTCTGTTTCTGAAGTTAGTCCCTCTTAACACCTCTGTAGTCAATTGCTGAAGTGGGGGGTTTAGGTTGCAAAGTGTAGGTAGAGTAGCAGCCATCACTGTCTGCATCAGTCTGTCATTTCTGTTTGAGCTATGGCATATGCCAAGCTGGCCAGGTTTGATTATGTCTTCATCTACCTAAGTCATGACAAAATATTAGAACATGGCTGTACTGCCTGGCAAAAGCAAAAAAAAAAAAAACAAAAAACAAAAAAAAAAAAAAGTAGAGCAATCATGCCATAATAAAGAGTAGCTAGCCCCAGGTTTTTTGTTTCTAGTGCAAGGCTCTTGGAGTCTGCAATTATCTCATAAGGAGCTCTTTATATTGACAGGAAATCTGAACAACTGAGAGCAGCAGACTTTATTAAAAAAAAGTCTAATTACAAAGTCTCCAGAGCATATATCGATCCAAATGTTAATTTTAACTGGGTATAGTCAGGAAGCTGCTGAAGAAAAGATAAATAATGAAAGAATAGATAATTCTGCTGCAGTAATTTTGCTGATTCAAGAGGAATTTTGCTTGTATTTTACTTAGTCAGAAAAGTCTGTATTGAAAATTTATATCCTTCCTTCTCCTTGCCTTTAACTCCATTCACTGCATGCGGCCAATATCACTAATGTGACAACAATCTCAGACACAAAAAAAGAGGAAGAAGCTTATAAAACACATCTGTAAAGGACCTCATGTGGTCTATTCCCTTACCCTGAAGAAAGATGAATGAGGCCACCTAGGCAGTTAGTACCAGCTTTCATACACAAAGCTGAATGCATCAAAAGCATGTGCAAACATCTGGGTTCCTACTGGCATTTTTTCTCAATTCTACGGCTAGGAACCCAAGTGAGAAGTTTTTAAAAAGGTGGGGTTTTTTTCCTAATACAATCCATTTTACAACATAGCTCGTGGGTACAGAAAGCTGGTACTCCAGAGCTTTCCTGAAGACTTGGTGGCAGTACAATGCAAAGAGACTTAAAGGACAGGAATTGAATCAATACTCTGGTCAATACCAAGAAAAGGCAGTTCAGATAAAAGTTGCCAAAGACAGATGAGAGATAAAAAAGTGATCTATTGTGAGAGATGAGAAACATTTAATAAATTTGTCTTGCAAAAAGAAACTTGACAGGTACCTTATTTTGTACTATGTATAATGTCTGCATAAGGAGTAAATATGAAATGCAAGAATAAAAGATAGGAGAGAAAGCAATGACAGGAAAACAGCATTTTATGACTAAGGTCAGCCAAGTGCAATTGAGAAAGAATAGCTGCTCTAGTTTAGCAACTGAAATAAAGCACAAAGGAATTCTCAACCCTTCATGCTTCCAGCTTCAAACTTTCCATTCTTTTAAAAGCTGCTTTCACCAACATTAGACTCAGTTCAAGGCCAGCAAAAAGTGATACAATGAAATTTGATATACCATGATCTTATGCTTAAGATCTAATTGAACAGCTTTCATTAAATTCTGTGTCTTTCAAACATAATATAAGGAATGGATAGTATTTAGATTGAATGCTTCCAAAGAAAACCAGATGCCGTAGACAATATTGCAGGTAATCCTTTCTGGTGCTAAATAATGCCTACTGCATACCCTGCTCTCCTTGGGTGTGCTATCCTTAAGAACTGAAAATTTATAAAATGGAACTTTGATCTATGTTGTATCTGACATTATTCCAATTATCTTGTCAAATTCCAAGTGTGAGTATACACAGTCTTCACCTTTACCCTCACAGCTTCTGCTGGAAAAGATTTCCTCACTTCTTGTCCTATGCAGCATTCTATAAGGAAATGCATGTGTAAAAGAGTGCAAAATGCAGTTGAAACTATAAGGTTTATACATAGCATAGATGTATTCTGAGCTGGAGAAATATCATTCTGACCTTGAACTTTTTTTTGAATATAAATATGCCCTCTAAATAGATAGTCAAAAGTTGAACCAAAAACACTGGAAAGATTCACTTTCCTGAGCGCAGGATCAAACTCAAATATAGGTCAGGTAGCCAGCAAAGTGCTCTACACGCTATGTACGCATAGGCAGATATTTATATTTTATCTTTCTTTTCAACTATTGACATTATCTGGAGATTTCCTTCTCGAGTGACTCATACTGATAAAAGCTGTCTACTGGATTTAAGGGCAGTCATCCACTGCTGTTTATGTACACTGATTTAACGCGAACTGGACTTTGGAGCAAAGAAACACAAATAACACCTGATTAAACAAATTCAAAGATTGTGATGTGTCAGTGGATAAAGACACAGTTGCAATCATATGCGACCTCAGCTAAGAAGGGGCTTGATAGGATCAAAAACCAGGGTGAGGATCAACTTTGAAACCATTTGGAAATTGGCTTATTTTCCACATCACATGAGTGAAATATTCCGCTGGGGAATGAAGGCACGGAGGAGGGAAGGTAGAAGCTAGGATGTCAGCATTTTTGTACATTCAGTTTCAAATGCCACCACCCCCATGTTACTGTTCAAAATGGGAGTAATTGTTGCCACTCTGAGCTAGTAAACTGCTGAGAGAAATGGGAGGCCAGGGAGTTATATCTATTGCATCTCCTAAGTCTCACACAATAGTACCTTAATAGTGTTGTTGATTGTTAATAACCATCTTTATCAACCTTCAACTCCATTGTCCTGCCCTACTTCCATTGTAGTCATTATGAATATATTAAAGCAGCTGTATATAAACAGGAAATGTTAAAGGTGGAGCTGCAGGCAGGTGAGAGTAGCCAGGGATGTGTACCTTTGGGGAAAGCAGAGGAATTGATGTAACTTTTGGTTGCTTAAAAGTTTTAAGCACTGTAATACTAATTGCATGATAACAAGATATGCTAATATCTTACCAGTTACCACTGGTGACATTTTCTCCACACTAAAACCACTGAGAGCTATGCTGGACACAAGGTTCCAAGGCCAGGAACAATTCTCCTCTCTGACGTAATTACAGCCAGGTGCCACAGACCTGTCCCAAGCAAGATGCTGACTGGGTTTGATTTTTTGGGATTCTTTTTTCCTAGAACACATATGGTCTCCTACTCTGAGCCACATCCTGGAGAAGAAATAATTGCTGTGCACTTGCCAATGGTAGCTGACTTTCAAAAACATGAGTGAGGGAGGGAAAGTGTTCTGAAGATTTCTTCAATCATGATTCTTGATCCAGTTGCTGCTGTTCAAAGAACTGTAAAAATATACAATGCTCCATAACTTTCCCGAGCTAGATGTTGCATTAAAAGGCGATTCCAAAGGCACTAGAAATTTCAGCAATGGAATTTCAAAGCTGTAGTTCTCAGGTTCCCTTCCTTTCTTGTTTAGCTGCATAGAATAAAACTTTTTCTCTTGAAACTCATGGGTGAAGTATGAAAACATTCATGACAACTGGTAATACAGGTTTACAGCCACTTACATTTTTTAAAAAGGGAGAAAGTGATTCAGCAAATCACTTGGGACACCCTTGAATATTGTCTTCAGCAGATCTTGGGTCTGGTTGAACTTAGGAGCTGTTCTTTTCTGTCTTCAAACACCGCTAGTGAAGCTCTTTGCCTGGCGAGGGGAAGGAGGGAAGGTTTTACTTAGTTTTACGGTAGGGATTTAGAGGTGTTCCTGATGCAATGAAGCTGCCAATTTTTGACAGAAGTACCCTAAATCTGCCAGGAATCATGCAAAATTTCTCTGCATTCAGAAGAGCCCTAACACCTCTCTCTTGACCTCTACAATATCCATCTGAACTTTTTCCTGAGGTGTTCCTGAGGAGACAGCCAACCATGATGGATCACATGAGTTTGTGAAGGACCAAATTGATGTGACCATGAAAGCAGTGTTTCCTTTGCTGGAAGAACTGTCTTTCATGAGAGATTTCCTGTTTCTTTTCAAGTTGTTTTTTAAGCATCATTGTTATCATTAACATTAAATGAATTGTCTACATTGTCAAATATGCACCATGTTTATTAGTTTCTGGCTGAGTTATCTTGAACTCTTTGAATTTCCTGTTGCATTTCATCTATTCATTGTAAAAAGGCAGATGCAGGTTTCTTATGTCTAGTATGCACAGGAAAATCCTGAAGTATTTCCCCAGAGCAAAGGATTCTTCATTCATCAGACAAAACATAGGCAGAAAAGTGCAACTTTTTGTTCAGTCTGTCTCAAAAAATTGCAAAATTAAGTCACTAGAAGTTATATTATTCTTATATTAAGATAAAAGCCATTACCATTACTCTGGAGAAACTGAGTCATGAGACTATGCTGTTCCATATTTTCATATAAACATACAATATAGGGGCATAGGAAATAAAAATATTTCAAATCAATATTTGTCAATAAGATTTCAAGGTTTATTTATAGAAAAAAAGTGCCAAAAAAGAACAAAACCTCAATTTTTAACTGTGTGTACATTAAAGATTAGCATATGGTATACTCCACCCTCATTTGGCTCACACACTAGTCCCATGATTAGTCAATCCCTTGATTCTCAGTTTACATTAGATGTAGCTAAAAACCAAGGCGGGGCTGCAAATCTGGCCCCAGCCACATAAATTCTTCTTATTGTTCTGCTTTTCCTACTTTAAAAATTAAGCAACTGTATGTATTTTTCCATTAATTTTTAATGTATTTATTTCGGTGCTTAAATGAGCAAAGAGTGTTTGTGCAATTAAGATGTGTTTGAGGAGAGCTTGGTATGTCATCAGAACCAAAGTTCAGGCTCATAAACATCATGGCAAAGATGGCATCCTCCAGTCAATTAATGCCATTCATCACAGCTGGCTTGATTTAGTTGTACAGAGAAAGAGATCCTGGCTCCTTGTAAAGGGGGATGTGAACAAAGTGAAAGAACTGGAATGAACTGACCTCCATGAATACCCATTTTTATGCAACAACAACAACAACAAAAATATGAGAGTCATTCTCTGAAGCTACCAACTGAGGATTAAAGATAATTAATTCCTGACTTTATTTTTCCGCAAAGAAACTGCAAATACCAAAAAGGAAAGGAAAGGCACCAGTATGAAAAGGAGGTGTCAGCAGAGCCACCTTTCCAAAATTGCCTGCCACTGGAGAAAAAAAGCCCAACCAAACTTGCAAGTTTAGCTAGAAAGAAAAGGAATAGAAGAAAATCTGAAGTGAATACTAGGAGCTTGGATCTTCGTCCACTTAAAACTACTCATAACATTTTTTTCAGTTCTCTGTGCCTACAGTGCAATCTGTCTGGGTGACTATGTGCCTTTTAGTATTAGGTTTTTATGTGCTCCCTAAGATTTCACAGTGACGTATAGACAAATAACAGGCACATATCCTTTCAGTTTCCTCTGTTGCAGCTTTTTCCCCTACATAACTGGAGAAGTGACTAGCACCAGGTCATAAATAGAAAGTTTAAATAAATGGGAGCACGAATATTTTGCAGAAAGCTGATTAGAAAAGGACCTATTCCTTCTAACAATATTTGTACCTCTGGGTAATTTGGAACCACACTTTTTTTTTTTTGGTATGCCACATTAGGTGTTGTGTGTTTTATTGTATTTTTCACTGAAACTAGAAACGGCTGCTGTCTGATGTCATACACGTGGTAGTAGTGTGGGTGGGGGAAGAGATTTTCCTCACAAGAAAGATGCAACTATGGAAAGTATGAGGTTATGGAAATATGATAGCAGGTGATAAAAAGCATTTCTGTGGCTTACACAGGTTAGAGAACGTTGATCCTAATTGCCTCTGGATAATTGCAGTTGTCGCATCTTTAAAGTACATTGGCTTGAGAACCACAACAGCGATTAGCAGAGCAAAAAAAAATCTATTTTCTTTTAAATTATTATCTCTGGAGGAGGATGCTTGACAAACATTTGTTGGGGCTATGACAACCAACACTTGCATCTATAACATATTCCAAATCCACCATGTGGAACAGGAAAATAGATGCAGCAAAGGCCCAGCTGCCCATCACTGCCTTGTAATTATACTTCTGGCTTTTTCATTTCTCAGAGCAGGAATATTTTTGGAAGTTCCACTTAGTTATTTTGAAGTATTTTGGAGCACTGTACCACAACACAAGCTTTCCCTGAGTTAGTTAATCCTATGTAACGTTCCTTCAGAAGCTCTCTGAAGTAAATGGAAGTTTACCAATCTAAGCAGAAACAGTTGACATGCCCTCCAACATACTTGTCAGTTCCTCTGTCCATATACTCAAGTACACAGCCCCAGTGATTTAGGCTGGGGCTTTACAGTACCTGCGTGGACGCTGAGGTACACCCTGTCCAGCTGCAGAGACGTGCCACAGAGGTCGGTAAAGCCATGGCAAGGAGTGGTGAGAAGGGAGAAACTGCTCACTTTTTCTCCCACTATGAGAAACTCTAAGTGACAAATCAAGTAAAACCAAAGAAAGGTTGTTGGTTTTTTTCCCCGCACAATATGTAATTATACTGTAGAATTGATGGTTATCGCAAAGTTTAAATGAGTTCAAAGTTGGTCAAATTAATAAAAGAAAAAGCTACCAAGGGTCATCAAATACAAAGACTCCATCTACAACTGAGAAATTTTGTAAGCCAAAAACTGCTGGCAGTTAGAATAATATTTAGAGGAAGTATGGCCACTTTTTTCTTTTCCATAATATACATATATACATATAAAATATATATCTTCACTATAAATTTGCTTTCAGCTACTGTCAGAGCCAGGATACAGGATACTGATGAGCCTTTTCTTTTCTATGCCATTTAATGTAGACAGGGGACCTGGAAAGTTCTCTGTAGTCCAATGCAGGAATGAGCCACCAGAACAGCTGTCCTAAGTCTAAGACCTTGAGTTTTCACATGTTTAGTATAGAGAGCTGGTGGATACTCTCTCTATTTGCCTTTGGAGGGATAGGCTGCCTCTGTTATTCTCTGCCACTTCTCCATGTGCCTTGGCAGGCAAACCTCAGTCTTCTTTTGCAAGGCAGCCTTGCAGAACAGACTAAAATGGAGCCTTTTCATGATAATTAGAGCCAAATGTTGCAAGCATGGAGGCAGAGAAAATTTGGAAATCTTCTATGGAGTTGTCAGCATGAGTTTTCTTGATGTTTCTTGTCTTTGCTCAAGTGTAAAGGCAGCCTAGGTCTAACTCCCAGTCTCAGAGCACCTGACTTCAGAGAATTGCGAGTGAATCAAAACAAGTTCCCTTCAGTATGACTCTTTAATGTTTTGCAAGGCATTACAGTTGCAGGAGTGCTGCACTCTGAGCTGAATATGAGGAGCTGCTCTTTTTATGTGTAGATAAAGAAAGCAAATTACTATTTCTCCATCCTGAACAACAGACCAGACTGTCTGGGACTGGAGCTGTTCATTGTAGACTGTTACATGTCTTTTGCGATCTGACTCATTGCTCTGAGAGACCTAGCCCTTAGGGACTTGTGTTATGGTCCCTCTCCACAGACATACAAAAAAGCCTTGAAATGGGCTGGCATTATGCTCCCTGATGCAGTTGAGCTCAAGTGAGATCATCCTAGGCTTGTGTCCTCTCTGAAAGAGGAGTCACTGCTTCAACATCAGGAGATAAAATAAGGAGACCAGGGACACACTGCTCTGTGCAGGCATTCACCACCAGGTGGGCTGTGAAACGCAGGTTGTAGCCCAGATTGGCCTTGAGGAAACAGCATGGAAGGCTGCAGAAATCCAGTCCCTGGCCAGTCTTCCCTCCTGTGTTTTGCCAAGAGTTGTGGAAAGCACAAAGCAGGCCATTTGCTTTGTGTAGAGTTCAGTCACAAAGTGAATGTGGCTGTGAGGTCTGTGGGAAGTAAGCACATGGCATCTCAGTGAGCCGTTTAGAAAACCTGGGTGATTGTACAACCTCAGTTCAACACAGGTATATCTCACAAATATTTGTATATTTATTCTAGTTAGTTTTCCCTTCAGGTAAAGCAATCTTCCTTTAATCTTTACGCTATTATTTCTCATGTCAATCTCTCCTGATGTGAACATACAACTGTATGCCAGTGACTAAAAACTAAGTAGAAACTAATTTCAGGGTTTGGCCCATGGTGATTTTAAGAAGTCACACCTGGGCAGAGGCTTTGGGTGCCAAGATTTTATTCCAGAGCAAATTTTTACAGCCAAGTTTGAAACCCCTGAAAATGAGAAGAGAGGGGAATGTTATAATGGAAAGGCTGGCGTAACTTCAACTACAGCAGAGCAGCCCAAGAAGTTGATGAGGCTGAGAGTTAGAAGCAAATCTGCCAACTTTCACTCTGTTCAAATAAGGTAAGTCATGCTAAAACGTTTGACTGCTTTAAAAAAATAAAATAAAGTTTCCTTCACCTCTTCAGAAGTCTACCAGTTATAAGAAAACAGTCAAAAATAATGCAAATGCGCTTTCAATCAAACTCTGCTTTGTTTTCTTTGTGCCACATGATTTTTCTGCTCAGTAAAATGGGATGTGGGAAACAACCTTTAAAATGAATCTGACTATTCCTGGCTTGAAAATCAGGCTCTACCTATCCAGAAAAAGGCAATATAGTCTGGGCCATTCCTCAACAATAGAGCGGCGGCAGGCTAAATATAACCACACTTACGGTCCCAGAACTGGCATCTAACACCAGGGGCTTACAATAACACTGGAGCTGCTGCTGCTCCAGCAAAAGTGGAGGCAAGGGGAGGGAAAGCTCTATTTGTTTTTCAGCCTGGACCTCATTCTTCACTCAGCTGTTTGCTATTAAAGCTGGAGCAGTAGCAGTGAGAAATTCATTGCTGCTTGCTCTTTGAATCCTGACACAGGAACAGCACAGATCCAACTAGCCAAATCCACAAAGGATCAAGGGAAGGGGAAAAAGAGAGCAACAAACTTTGAGTGATTGCAGTCTTGCTTTTATAACACCTTTCATACCCAAGGAACCTATTTACCCAGGGTCAGACTCTGCCCCATTCCTGCAGAGGCACGTATTAGTGAGTGCTGGAAGCAGTACAAGGAATTTCCTCTCACCCTGCTCCTCCACCCTGTTGGTGCAACCTGTGTGATTGGGAAGTATTCCCATCAGCATGAGAACTTCGGTGTCCCTCCAGCAGCCACCTGCACTGCACCTCCTGCCAGATCCCTTCCCCTGCCTGGGAGGAGACATGAGCGACAAAGCGGAGTGGAATGACAGGGAAACAGGAGTGCTCCTGGTGGGTGCTCCTGGCGGTTAGTTGCAGCTCTCTGCTCCTTAGAAGGGCACAAAATCAAACACTATCTTGGTTAAACTCATCCTGATGTCTGACAGCCATTGGACTCAATTCTGCTCACACTGACGCAGTTGTAAATTGAGGTGAAGTACACTGTAAATATTTTATGGTACCTTGTTTTGGACTTAAAAAAAAAAAAAAAAAAAAAGAGAATTGGACTCAGCAGCACATCTCTAGTTAGATTAGTAGAGTTACTAACATGCTAACAATGCTGGGGATTAGGGCTCAGCCCCACCAGCATTTAGTGGAGAATACAGACTCCACAAAGGTGACACAGGCTGGATGAAAAGCAGAGACTCCTTTCCAAAACAACTGCTCCAGAATGCTTGCTACTTAGGAAAAGTAAAATTGCTATCTGGGACTCTGCTTTTGTGCAGTAGGCAATTGTTACCAAAGTGAATAGGTGCATTTCAGAGCAGGCTTCCCTGCAGCTGCAGCGAGCAGAGCTTTCAGCTTCTCATAGAGGAGAGCTCTGAAGGAGGAGCCTTGGCTTGGGGTCCCTGGGTACAAAGGGTGATTTCTGCTAGTCCTGCTCTACGCGCTGCAGCTGAATGACGGCTGCTGGATGCGGGCAGCATGGGTGATAGTTCATTGTGTAGAAGCAGATCACAGCAGTGGAACTGATTTGCTTTCATTCTTCTGCAGCCTATTTATATTTGAAAATAAAAATGATATGTAAGAACACAGGCACTTTTCTGCCAGTATAGCTGCTTCCCTTTCTGGGGACTCTGTGCTGTCTGGAGTGTGAGCTAAGCGGTAAGATTCCCAGGGCTGGGAATTTTGTTTTGCATTTCATTGCCTCCTAGTCCTGTTGACATAATGATCTCATATGCAAAAACAAATCACCTCCTGACCTCAGCATAACGAATTGAATGTGATACTTGACACGTGGTCTTGAGGCTGTCTGCCTGCTTTCTTTCTCCGTCTGTCTTTGAGTAAAAGGCTGCTATCTACAGCCTGAAAACTCCAGTACAGTTTGGGCTATTGCCAGCTGTCACCTGTGAACCTATCCCTCCCAGTCATGCTTGCTGATTACAGTGAATGAGTCAAGTAAGCCTCCATAGGCTGACAAACTGTACACAAAGGAATTATTGAGTACACTAAAAAAAAAAAAAAAAAAAAGAAAAAAAAAGAAAAATCAGGCAGCAAATGACTGCCTTTATACAGAGAAAATCTGTATTATTTACTAAGAAACAAATCCATCATTAGATCTGTGTCAGTATATATAACCAAGGCTGACTGTAAAAGACACATGTGCAGTGTAAGTGATACGAACAGAAGTATCTTGATAGCCAGCACACCTGTGAGAGAGCCCCTGCTCCACCATCAGGTCTTCTGTGCTTACACTGAATCCTGAACTCCCTACTAAGTCAAACTGCATGCTGTGTTTCGGCTTGCATCCTAGTCCAGACCTGGATGGATCTAGTTGTCTTAGCTGATGAGGAAAATCAGCAGGTAATTCAGCTTGAGCCTTTCCCTCACACGCAGGAGATCTGGTTCCTCTTAACAATGATTCGAAAGTCACCCTACAGGAAATGGTTCCCTTTGTTCTAACACATGATAGACCATAGAATCATAGAATCATAGAATAGTTAGGGTTGGAAAGGACCTGAAGATCATCTAGTTCCAACCCCCCTGCCATG
>JANRGW010007613.1:0-15317 GCA_024733675.1 Psilopsiagon aymara
GTTACATTCTTTCGATTCTCCTTCCCATCCCTCCAGGAGCAGAGGGAAGAAAAAGGGGGAAGTGAGTGAACAAACTGAATGGCTGATTTATGGCTTAAACCACGACAACTCAGCATCCATGACTCCTGATCCCACTCATAATTCAACCACACTCCAACTCTTTTTAAAAGGGAGAAGAAGTAGGCTTGTTTCTTAGCCCATTGCAGCTAACACCCACAGAACTTGAGGGTCTTTGAAACCTCAGTCTCATTATAAAACCCCACTTGATTGCTCAAATAAAAAATAGAAAGTGTTAGAACTTAACACACACAGCACTGCTTATGGCAGTTGAGGGAAGCAACTCAGCCCTCCAGTACTAAAGTGCTTCTATCCTCACAACAGACATGGTTTTTGCTGTCCTGCTTCAGTGGGGTTCAGGATGACCTGTCCTGCCTCAAAGAAACCTAGTGCTTAGAGCTGGAGTGGCTGTTTGGCAGGGGTGCTGAGTAGCTGGGCTGTCAGAACAGGGAGTCTATGTCTAATTTGAAGCACTGTCTTGAACTTGATAATTTATCTTCCTCATTGCTATCCAGGTTGCTATTGACAAGAGATGCCTGGATGGCTCTCTCTCAGCTCTTATCGATACAAACCTTTGTGTTTTCTTGTTTGATAGAGCTAAGAAAAAATATTGATGGAGCTAAGAAAAATAAAGTGGAAGAAAGACTCTCAAGCTAAGTAGGAGTTCCTCGACAAAAGTCTTTTAGAAAGGGTAGGCAATGGCAAGAAGAGTATAGCTGTGAGCCTGCATTTCACCATTCTCTGCTATCAAGACACCTGCCTCAATAACTGACATAGTCAAACTGCATGACCAAGGCCACTCACACACAAGACTGGAAATCTGGGATATTTATCTCCTATAATTTCCTTTGTGGGACAAGGGAAGAGGCAGACAGGGAAGGACGTAGGACTGAACTTCTGAAGAGCCAGTAGAAATAGAGACACTCATTGTCTCTTGTACCAACTAAAGGAGACAGTACACAGATGGGCACTTCATACATTTTTCTTATTTCACTGCTGTTAGTTTCAGGTCAAGAGAGCATTACTTTGCCCTGTTATTAGTGATCTTTTCAACAAGTCTCAGCATTGTCTTCATTGGTTTGTTCCTTTGAATGGGTATCAAATGTGATCTATTACTTTCTCCACATTTTTTAAATTGATATGGTCATAAAGTAGTCTAAGTGACAACTAAGTGACATGCCTAAGACCTTTCCTGAATGAACTTAATTGTTATGTTTTATGTTATATAGAATATTCTATCCTTACCCCAAAACATTAAATTCATGCCTCCACCTTCCACCAACTTATTATTCCTCAAAGAGGAAGAGAGACATTTTCTCTGCTTTGTTTCACTTGCATCCTTGAAGTTTGTCAGTTTTATAGGCAACGATTCTTTATCAGCCTCTATTTTGATGTTACGAGCCTTCAAAATATGATGTCCCACTGACGAGTTACACAATTATGATTATTTAAGCTATCAGGCTCCTTCAGATTGTTTTCCGCTAATGAATGATGCCGCTTTTACAGTTGAAGCCATGCATGTTTTCAGCTTTTTGACAGAATGCAGAACATGTCCAGCTCAGTTCTGATGTTCACAACAACATATATCAGAAATTGTTTAATGGACTTGCAGAGGGAAGGCTGCTTGCAGGTCAGCTATGAAAGATCAGAAATTGCTGAATGAGCTCAGAAGGGAACACTGCTGTGAAATTCGCTTCTTTTTTTCATTTCTAATCTTCCAAGAACTGAAGAAAGTTCTTTACTCAACAGTACAAAGAATAGTAGATCTACTTAAGTACTTGGCTACTTTTGTAGTGTGAATTGAGCAGGGAACATGAATTGTTCTGCTTGCATCTGTGTTTCAAAAATTAAAACATAAGCCAGATTCCAAGGTCCAAATATGCGCCCTAACCCTTGATCAAAAATTTGCAATTTGGTCAATCTTTAGAAATGTTGATATACTGGAATCCATACAAGTCTAAAGTGATCCAGCTCATTTAATAAAAGCTTCCTACTCGAGTCCTTACAACACCAAGCTTCCAGTGTGATAGAGATATAAATACATTTGGACACATACATACCCACATTACTGTTGTGAAGAATAAAGTCTTCATAGCCAGTGTAAGATGCATAGTTTCAAAGCATCTTTTAAAGACTCTAAGATGGTAAGTTTCAGATGGAAAATAGGTTAAATATTTATGAATATCTTTGTCAGAGTCCTGTAAGTTAAGGAGAATGATTCAACTATTTTGAAAATATGATAGATCTGTCAGAGAAGTGTTTGATTTTCCTCTTTCATAGCACATCTTCAAAAGGCAAGGGTGACGTTACTACTGTAGCTCCCTTCTTTTTGCCAAGCACATGAGGATCCCTTCTCATGATTTGCTTTAAGGTGGAAGAGTGCAGTAAGGCACAAACTAAGAGGATCTCAGAGGGTCTATCTTTATATAGCGTGTCCACCTCGACAGTACCCCTGCTAATGACACCACATCAGTGCCAGCACTCACCCCGAGGGCAGAGGAGGGTGGTATCTGTAACAGATGGCTGGAGCTTGTCTCCATATTACTTTGTACAGCTCCAAGAGTGGGCTCTACAGGACTGCACTTACTTCAGAAAATTATGTTGATGTATTATGTGCCTGATAAACATGGGTCTCAACATAAAAGAGACTTAGTTAAAAAGCAAATAGGCTCCCATACCTTCAGTACTAAAACTCTGGCCATGTATACTTTGTAAAGAGGGATATCCTCTTGTCCTTTCACTCACTAATACAAGTGAGAAGACACTTTAGTAGATAACTGACTCTTACAGGGTAATTATATAATCAGGGCAGGGTAATGAGGAGTAATTAAGACTACTCAGACCTACAGTTCCATACAGCCAAAAGCACTTAAACATTTGCTAAGTAACTGACTGTAAGTGGGCCCAGAGTTGATACATTTTCCATGAGAAAAACTGTTCTTAATTACATTTCTTTTGCTCTCTCTATTTCCTGTACTTGTCTCATTCATGGATACAGTGCCATTGAAGTGCATATCATTTGGGAATCCAGTTGAAAATAATTGGAAGTTGGCATCATTTTACTGAAGGCCACTAAGCATTAAAGACAGAACTCAGCCTAGCCAGAGTATCTTCTAACAGTCACTCAGACTGTCTCATACTGTTCTTACTTTTTCTTGTGTCATCATCTCTTCTCTTGTCCTGCTGCACGGTAGGTGGAAGTAATTAATGTCTGCAGAATGCTTTAAAGCCTATGCTGAAAGAAACTACACAGGAATTATGGTTATTTGGAACAACTTCAGAAACAGTCACTGCATGCTCACTAATTTTTACTTCCAGTCTGAATTTTCCCCAGGTAATTTACAATGCTCATAAGCCACCAGAAGCATATAATTTCCTGCAACCAGAAGTTGTTTGTATTAGCTCTTATTGTTTGTCTATTATCTGAAGGAAATTTTTCTCAAAGGTAAGAGAAGTAAGAAATGAGTTTGTAAGAGTATTAAGCCCTATTTATCCTAGTACACTGGACTTCTCCATCATTTTCCTAACAAGAATCTGGGTCTAACACTAACATTCCTTCCTTGCGTGAGTGGCATTTGACATGCATCAGTTGTACGTTAAGGTATTTGCACACTTTACTTCAGGAATGCTGCCTTTGAATAACTGGCCGATTTGGTTTCATCACCAAAGCCTCTTGATCCTTATCAAATACAACTTTGGAGGAAAAGAACATGAGCTGTTTCCATTTTTAACTAACAGCTCTTCAGAACAGTACAGTATAGGAGAGGTAATACTATTACGGATGCAGCTATCAGACTCTGCACATTTTCTCCTAGCTAGATGTGGCTTCTAGTACTTTGGAAGAAGTTGGAAGAAAATAATAATTAAAAAATACCCCACTCCTACCACCACCAGTCCAAACTCATCCCAAGCTTCTCACTTTCTGGGCATGCTGCAAAAGTACTTTAGGAAAGAGGATGCCTTCATGAAACATGGAGCAGTTACACAGATGCCCAACTGCATCACATTGAAAACACTGCAGAGTATTAGCTCATCTTGTGTTTGGTGTGTTAGAATGTCTGCATTCAAGGAGACACTCATTTCAGAAGAGTCCAAGGCTCTTACAGGCATGTGCCTCATCAAAGTAAGACACCTACTGTTGAAAGCTATCATTCTCTGCCCTCAGCTGCTGTCATCAGCATTCAGGTTGCTGGGCATTACTTGAGAAATGGCATACAGAATAGTTTTCAGTGACACAGACCAAGGACTGTAACTTTGCATCACTCAATAACCTTTTATAGCTTGGCTATAACACCATTAATCTCCTTCTTTCTCTCTTCTACAAAGCCACCTATCCACCTTTTAGGTTGATTAAAGATACTTCCACATTAAGTGCAAATTATTGCTAGGAACACCCTGTCTATTTTTCAGAAATTGACATCACCCCACAATATAACCAATACTCTGCTGCCGTACTCTTAGGAGAAGAGTACCTCTGCGCTTTTAAAGCATCTTTTTCATGGCTGGTAGACACTTTTCAGCCCACATCTGTCTCACGAACTAGCCTCTCATCAGGCTGATTCTCAGACACTCCTCTGCTGATATTTCATTTTCCTCAGACAAAGCTGTCCCTCTTAAATGGTTCCTGTAAAAGCATTTTGTCTTTCGTACAATGTCCAGTTGGACAACAGAAATGTAAACCATAATGACAGACATTAATGTGGTTTTTATATACAGCTTCCACTGGGGAAGATGAACCCTTAGTCCTGCCTCCCCTTTAGCACCAGGAACAAAGATGAACGAAAGCTGTCATAGGCTTATAGTCCACACCATCTCTTTCTCCATTTGCCTGGCACTTGCAAAGTATTTATTTATTATTTTGGAGATAATGGTTGGGAAATTTTTGGGAGAGAGTTAGCTGGTATGGCCAAATCAATGGCAATAACCAGCCTCATGACTGCGTAGAATCAACAACCAAGACACAGACAGAGATCAGAGAGCAGTTTAATTAAACAGCACAGATCAGCACTTAGCCCTTAGCCCTAATTCTAGCCCTTTATGACCAGATATTATCCCTGAGCAAATTCCATCGTGCAAAATCCTATGAGATTCGTAGACCTTGGACTTGTTTTTCATTCTGTAGGAAAGTCATTGATAGAAGTCATAAAGGAATTTTTCCTGGTTATATCTCATAGATTCGAAAGCAGACAGCACAACAGCAGTGACATTGCTCCCAGACAAGCTTTAAAGATAGCACTGACATTAGAGATTGCAAGAGACAGGCACTTCTGTTATCTTCCAAAAGAAACACCACATTAAGTTTCAATTGCAGCATTTTCCCTTCATTACAGGCAGGTACGGTGGGAGGAAAAGTTTGATGAATTGTATTCGCCATGGTTCCCTAAAAAACTGTCTCTTTCTGAAGCCAGCTAGCATGATAGAGAGGGTATGAATTAGCAGTAAGGTTTTATTCAGGGAACCAAATTTCTACTGCCCCATTTTCGGGTGAACGGGTTCAGAGACAGAGGATCTGATACCTTAACTGAGTTTTCAAAAGCAAACACCCTTCACAAACTATCTATAAGAAGTTGCTGTCTGGCTGTGATCATCCTCACAGCTCTAAAAACAGTGATCTCTGGGTTTTGTCTAAGAATGGCTTAAATGTTGCAGTAGCAACACTCATTAAACCCCAGAAGTGCCTACAGATGAGCTCTCAGCCTTGGGCTAGACTGTCTTTTTAGTTCTTTTTGGATTTACATGCAATTGCACAGTTATAAACACCCTCACTGGTACATCAGCCAGGAACAAGCTTTGTACAGTTAGTTTGCTTTTACACCGATTTATTTAAGGACAACTTAAAAAAAAAAAAAAAAAAAGGAAAGAAAGAAAAAATAAACCGCTGAGAGTTTCAGGCTTTTTTTCCCCCAGAGTTTCTCTGCAATTCATTGCTTAATTTTGCATAATTAATAGCTAGCCATTGAATATAGATGTTTCCTTGAGGTTTCCCTAAGAAGCCCTTTGACGGTTTGTAGGGGAATGCATTCCTAACTGCATAAGCCAGCCACTCAAAGCAGCAGTGGATTTCGTTCTTCTATCTCATCTAGAAGTCTTTTTATTAAAAAATAATAATAATAAAAAGTTGGACATCTTCAGGGTTTATTTTAATCTATCAGCTATTTTAAATTGCCAGCTGCTGAAAACCCTGAAGGATGATACTTATCTCCAGGACCCACAGTGGGCAAGGGTCTCGTAGGTGGTATGAGGTAGGATGCAGACAGTGACTCAGCAATGTCAGCATCATGGGGGAAGGGCAGCATATTTACAGTCACACAAGGATAAGACTGTGCCCTTGGCATTCCTTATCTCAGTATTATGAGCTGCTGACTTGGGAACAGCAAAGTGCTTCACATGTTACAAGACTTTTCTCCTTGCAACAGCTGAACAGGTGTTATGTTGCTACTGGCATCCCCATAACCATTCCCTAGCCCTTAGCACTGAGAGGAGCTTCCTACACAGTGGAAGGTGGTGGAGCACTCAGAGCACTGCCTGGGCAGATTCCATCAGCTCAGCACCCACCCATCCGTGCCCCATGGCTTCAGGACTCACAAAGGAAGTGCTTTAAGCACACACTCCCTGGTGGCCAATGCCAGAGGGATGCTTAGGCTGCAGGGTGTTTCATGTGCTGCAGAAGACTCACCATTCATTACAGCTGCTATCATAGCAGAGCCAGAGCAACTGTGAATAGCTCCTGCTTTTCAGTGAGGAGCAGAAGCAAGGGTGTAGACCACTTGGGATTCTTGCACAGGGAAGGTCACACACTCAAATCTTCTCACCCAGCACAGAGCATAGGCTGAAAGACAGACACCATCTTTGAGCCTCTCCCATCAAGGATGCCAATATTGCAGAGCCAGGTGCTCAGGCAGACCCTGGTTTTATGCACTGTCAGCTTAACATGTTAGAAGGCACTCTCCCATGGGCACACATGGGTACAATAGTCATATACAGAAGCCATTTGAGGGGGCAAGGACCAGAACCTAGATTTCCCTAAGTCCCAGGAGAGAGGCTGCATCAGCCCTTCAGTGCTCCACTGTGAACATGAACCTTGCTTCACCTCCCCAGCAGTTAGATTTTCAGAGGGGCTGGAGAGAACCCCATCTCAACTGTACAGACACCGAGGGGACATTGTTGACTTCTACATTTTGTAAAAGAGTAAAATAAGAGAGGAAGATTCAAGGTTACAGCATCCAGCCAGGAAATAACTATAAATTGGTTTAGAGTGTTTTTTTAAAGATTCAGCTACTTACAGCGTTTGACGAGGCATTCGCACTGCAAGCACCGAACTCTCACTGATGGCAGGTGAGAAATACAATGAACAGTCACCTGCCTGAACTGTCCCTGGCCCCTCTCCAGGCATTGGCTGTAAGCAGGAAGCAGCCTGAAGCATCTACCCTCCCTTCCACCCTGGCTTCCACGTAAAGGAAATTGTCTGCAGACACCCCAGCACAGCACCCCATCTTTAGCAACACTAGATGGGCAAAAAACACCAGATGGCTGGTAAATAAAAGGATGAGTGCTAAAGTTAAGACCGTGTAGTTCCAGTTTCACTTGCAGGTACCCAGCAGCCCTCAGGAGCAAACCTGGAGTCACCCAAGATAGTGTGTTGGGGTGAACCAACCCATCTGTTGGCTGGCCACTCCGAGGGATCTTCTGTGGGGAATTTTTGATCCACTCATGAAGAAAGTTAGATGTAACAAGAAGATATCTGGTATCTTTCTCCTCCTGGGATATCTGATACATTTTCCAGTAGCTCATCTAGACTGAAAAAAGCACTTATTCACAAGATACAAGCATAGACCGTGGTAGAAGAAAAGAGCCAGAAAAAGCAGAGAGTAGCTCTCTTCAATGTGAGTCTTCCCTGGTGAGGACAAGAGGCCATGGCAGCCTTTGTACCACTTGCTGAAGCCCATCCAGCTAAGAACTCCAAGGCAGTTGACAGCATTTTATGATCTGTTAGAGCTCATGACTGTTTCTCAGGATCTAAAATCTGTTTAAGCACCGTTCCACCATCTTTTGAGGCTCTGCAAAAACCATTGGTGTAGGAGCTCTGAAATATGTAACAAAATAAGAAAGCAAATACAGAAAGAGTACAAGGTGAAGCCAGCTTTTCTCCTGGTAACCAATATTGACCTCAACCTAACACCATCTCCAGGAATATGCATTTTGCTGGACAGATTTACCCATGATGTCGCCTGCAATACTCTTTTCAGAGCTGTTTTGTGAGCCATTTTGGGAATAAAAATAAACATACATAGAACATGTACTCATGTGCTGTTGCATGTGCAGATAAGCAAGTAAGAAAGTTTCTGTAAGAGCAAAATGTGCTGCTTGAAACCTTTCATTTATGAAATTGCCTAAATATTAATATATATATATATGCAATATTTTCAATGCACATGAAGTATGTGGCTACAAGAGGTTTCTGTTTTATTCTACATCAAAGCTCCCATCATACTCATCATTGTATTACCTAAAGGTTTTCCCACAGTGTGTTAATCAACACAATTACCTTTCTCATGTATGGGGTTTATCTTCTGGGGATTTTCCTTTGGGGGAATGAGACAGAGTGACTTATTTTGAAAGAATGTGTTGGGAGGGTTATACATACATTTTTAAAAATAGACAAATTTATGATATATTTGAGCGGAAAAAGCAGCTGAAAATTTGAACTTTTCCATTAGAGTTGAAGGCAACAAAGTCTGTGATGCACCCCTGGCTCTAAAGGAGTATTTTCAAGGGTCTCAGGGTGATTATTTTGGTAAATTCTGCTCAAACAACCTTTCTTATTATCATGGGAATGGTGTACCAGAGGAGGAAGGCTGGCAACAGACATCTGCATGCCTGCAGGAGCCTGCAAGCAGCCTTCTGCATATGCTTAGCCTCAAGCCATAAAGTACTTTGACAGTAAGGACTGAAAACATACGCTTGCCTCAACCTTCTGTGCGAGAAGCTTGAATTAGCTCCTCACTTAGGAGGGAGGAAAGGCTTGGTGGACTCCTAGTAGTTGCACAGGTGAGGAAATGTGCTCTGCACTACTTAAAGGTGTCAAAGCACTGCGCACTTCATGCCCGATTCTGGTTTTGCTGCCATCCAGCTAAGGTGTATTGGGCCGGACATGAAGCAACTGCTTATCTTACTAGCAAGAGTAGGCTGGTGTCTGTCATCCACCCAGAAGAGAAAGAAAGAATTAACCATAAGAACAGATACCCAAATCAGTAAGAAATATAATAACCACCAGCCACAGCTGGCTCTGGGGAGAGTGGGCATTATGGGGACTTCCAGCAGAGTGACTTGTTACAATGTCCTCAGCTTGAATGTGGAAAATCATATGAGCTAACCCACTTAAAAAGACTGGACCAGATTTGTCAATACTTGTGCTGAAATGTAGCAGGACAGCAGTTCCTTCATTCAGTACCTCACAAGAAGATAAAGGTAGTGCTGCCTTTCCTTGTCTTGGTTGAGCCTGTATTAAGTATCCTGCAAGGAGGCTTAGGCAGGTTTTTTCAGTGTAATTGAAATATGTCTAGGTAAGGCGAGATGCACTAACACCTCACTTTCTGTTATCCTGTATTGTACTCACACTCTGAAGCAGCCTGGGAGCTGTCATTTGTCCCAGATCATCTCTGTAGCATTAGTGATGGCGCTGCAGTGATGTCTGAGGCTGACAGCAATGATTGGGAGAGAGTGTGACATGGTCCCCAGCCCTTGGGATGCAGCAGATGCTGTACAAGAGCAGCAGCGTGGGGCACGTCTGTTCTGTGAAGGACAGCAGAACTGAGACCCTTCCTGTACCCCCACCTTGGGCACCACTCCCAGCTCTGTGTTTTAAGCTTCACACAGCAGAGAGAAGTGGGATGTCTCACGTCAGTGAGGAGCTTAGTCTTAGGAGATCTGCACAAGGGATCCTGCTTCATTTACAGATGTAGTCTCCAACTAAGGAACTCAATTTATCGCAGTGAAAGGCGTGTTAGAGAAGTTTATTCCAATAAATGCTACTAGTAATATCTTCCTGAAGATGAGAAAATGCTTAGATATTTTCCCACAATTGAAAATCTTCTATTATCTACAAAACAGGCAAAAAAATAATTTCCTATGTTTTGTGGTCTTTGAGCATTTGTTCTTTCTTCCAATGGTTATTTTCCTCTTGCAGCAGAGAAATTTGGCACTGTTGTCACCATTGCCCTCCTATAGCACTGCAGTGACAGGTACATTAGCAGGCGTTTCAATTCTTGAAATGCAACTGCATATACCAAAATCTTATTAAAAGAATTTGGGTTCACTACAGAGATGGCAAAAAGAATAAATTAAGTTCTTCCTTTCGTATATAAAAGGAAGAAAAATCTATCAGCTTTACCCATCACTGTCTGCTTCTAAGATTGAGTTTGCTTTTAGATATTTAAAACTGCTTGCTTTTGGAATATATTATTGATGTATATCTAGGAATCATTCAGACTGAATAACATTTTTGTTTCATGAATCAGCAAACATTCCTCTAACTACTGCCAGAGTAATCAGAGTCAAACCAAATTCATTCAGACTTCCACTTGAAATAAACAAAGTCCACATAGTCAAATTGAGTGATGAATCCCTAGTTATTTTAATGTGCACCTTACTCCAATTCTCTCAGCTTGTACATGATGCTATTGCAGACATTGCCTTTCCCTACAAATCCCCTTCCTACCCAAATATTTCAAGGGGATGTAGTTCCAGCTGCTAAAGGAAAAGGCCATAACTGGTTGTCTTCATCTGGAATATTGCAAATAGAATCATAGAATAGTTAGGGTTGGAAAGGACCTTAAGATCATATAGTTCCAACCCCCCTGACATGGGCAGGGACGCCTCACACTAAACCATGCCACACAAGGCTATGTCCAACCTGGCCTTCAACACCACCAGGGATGGAGCATTCACAACTTCCCTGGGCAACCCATTCCAGTGCCTCACCACCCTTACGGTAAAGAACTTCTTCCTTATATCCAATCTAAACTTCCCCTGTTTAAGTTTGAACCCGTTACCCCTTGACCTCTCATTACAGTCCCTAATGAAGAGTCCATCCCCAGCACCCCTATAGCTCCCCTTCAGATACTGGAAGGCTGCTATGAGATCCTTACTAGTTAGCTCTCTGTAAGAAAAAAGTTCAGTGTTTTTGACAAAAAAGCATTAGCTATTCTGTACTAAATGCTGAATAACAACCCATAGCTAACAACAATACTGGCACTACCACCGTGTTTAAAAAAAGAAAAGGGAATTATGCTAGAAACAGATATGAGGATATGTACTGGGTCTGGCTGGCTGGGATGCAGTAAATTTTCTTCACAGCAGCCCATATGGGCTTTGGATCTGTGACTAAACCAGTATTGAAAACGCAGGGATGTTTCAGTCATTGCTGAGCAGTGCTTACACTTGAGAGTGCTTTACATTTATTTTGCTTTGCTTCTGTGAGCTGTTTTGCTTTTCCTATTAAAATAACTCTTAGTATCTCAATCCACAAGTTTTTAGTCTTTGCTCTTTCAATTCTCTCCCCAGTCCTGCCAAGGGGGGAGTGTCAGCCAGGATCAGCCCACCATAGTCTGTAAGGATATATTTGCTAATCGAGGACTTAGCATACTCAGATATGTGATCTAATGGCTCTTCAATGCACCTCCATGAGAAGCTGGGGGTTCATGTCCCTGTGGTGCAGCCTGTCTGGGACATCATATTGCAAAAAAATGCGTAATAGTGTAAAAATCAACACACACCTACTATCCCATTTGAGGCTGCTTGAGCACATCAGTGACATGGAAAGCAGCAGCTAAAGCAGTGGTGCTAGGGCCAGCAGGAGATTTCTCACCTTACCAGGAGTGTTTCCTTGTGTCCTGGTTTTGGCTGGCACAGTGCTGTGTTTTTGGATTTAGTCTGAGACTAATGCTGATAACACACCGATGTTTCAGCTGTTCCTTGGTAGCACTTAACTCTTATCAAGGACTTTCCCATCTCATGCTTTGCCAGTGAGGAGGAGCCCAAGATGGTGAGAGGGATCAGAGACAGGACACCTGACCCAAACTAGTCAAAGGGGCATTCCATACCACAGCAAGTCATGCCCAGTATATAAACCGGAGCCAGTTACCCAGAAGGGACTGATTGCTGCTTGGATCAGGTTGGGTATCCATCAGTAGGTGGTGAGCAATTGTATTGTGCATCACTTGTGTGTCTTGGGGTTTATTCCTCCCTCTCTTTTTCATATTATCATAATAATTATGACAATTATTATTTTAAGCATTAATTGTTATCAAAATTATTATAATTATATTTTACTTTATTTCCATTATTAAAGTTGTTATTGCCAAATGCTTTTCTTTCCAGAGCTATCTGTACTTATGAGTAAGACATCTGAGAAGTCATTTCGATTCACTGTTGTGCTCCCACCACTGCAGTGGGAATGATCTGGGTCCAGCAGAAAGACATATCCCTGGGAAGGACTTTCAGAAGGTAGCTCAATGCACACAGGGATGGAGGGCTAAGGACCCTCTGCCTGAAACAGCTTCTGCCTGACATTTGGGTGCAATATCAGAGGACTGCCATCATGAGGGCTTTCGATATAGGACATATTTCTAAGACATTTTCCTTGCCTAGGCACATGATGTCCTGGAGACCTTCAAGATCATTGGTGTATGCTCTCGTATTCTTAAACACAGGACTTCCAAATTAGGCCTTGACTGCAGTCTTTCTATACTGATAGTGTATGTAGTCCTTCATCCCAAGAGCTGAGTGCTTTAGACATCCAGATAACAAATTTCCAATACATTCTTACAGTTATTTATTCTATTCAAGTGCTAAATGGCAGTGGAAGCTTCAGAGGACTTTATATATCAGTTCAGGTGAAGACAGGAATAAAATGAAAATGTCCTGATATATGGCCTTTGCAATCTCAGTGGCCAATGCTTCACCTCTATCAGATCATGGCATGAAAATTCAGTCTAGAAATATGAATAAAATCAGGCATTAACTGTTACAACACACTTCTGATAACATGAATTTCTGTTTATCTGTGTTTGTTACAAGCATTTAACTGCTATAGCAACAGACAGAACAAAGTTGCAAAAAGAAATGTTCCCAGTTTCATTTGAGCTTTACAGAACTAGAGATTATTCCTACACATTAGTGCTGGATCTTTTTTTCTAGGTGGAACTGTGGAGAGTTTGCATTCACAGTTTATTCATCTTAGGATGAATTGTTTAAATTACAGTATTTTGAAATAGACTTTATTAAATTGCATAGTACTTGCTCCTTTCCTTCTGCATGTAAGAGAATGTGTGTTCATGATGGTATTTGAATTACTTCATCATATTTCCACACTTCAATGTAAACAATTGGTGAGCCAGGATCACGGCATATATGTACTGCAAATTGTCTATATTTGGATCTGACTTTCAGTGGACAGGATGAGTAATAACCAGCATGAACTGAGGGAGGTGAAGACTTAGGCAGGACTATAGGAAAAAATTTCAGATTTCCTCTATAGTAACCCTCTTTCCCAAGAATGGAACTTCTGAAGATGTTGAGCTTGGACTTTTCAGAACAGATCCTTGACAGGATTTTACCTGTCTTATGAGAGAGAAACTCTCTGTGGCCTGGAATCCAAAAGGACTACTATGAACTTGGTGCTTTTTCTTGAATAAACTAGATTTTCTTCTTTTGATTTTGAAGTCCAACCCAGGAAAGCTGTGAGTTCATGGCGCCTGAGACAGCTACATGCTGAGGTAACCTTCATGGGCACTGTAGAAGGACAAAAAGGGTAAGACTCTCAACTAGTACTAAGTTTCATATGATTAGAAGCATATCCAGGTTAATGGATGTTGTAAGGTAGAATCATGAGCCTGTCTCAAGAAGCTGAAAGATAGTGTTATGAAAACCAGTTCTTCCAGCCATACACATTAAGAAGGGAGTAGCACCATAGTTGTTAGCACTCTAAAGATATGTTCTAGTTTACATTTCCTAAAAAACACATCATCCAGAGGAGAAAGCCTGAAAGGAATCAGGATGTTGAAGGAGGTTCTGTAATGACACTGATAATTCATCTGCATCTGAGAGATCCTGTAGTCCTCTGAGGCTGCTGTTGGTACTGGGCAAAGAGGTATTTCCTACAGAAAGTCTATGATCTTGCTGCTTGTCTGACCCTAAGGAAGGCCCACAGAATGTGATAAATAATTTTGATATCTATAGCATAAAACCTTTGTCCATTTGATAGCTATAAACCTTCCTTGTTCACAGTAGGGATGTCTTCTCTTATGGTTTTGTCACTGGAAATCCCTCAGAACTGGATCCAGGCAAATATTCTCATCATTACGGAGGTGGAAAATACAGTTTACTACACTGAATGCATCAGCTTGTAAATGTAGGGAAGTATAAACCATCAGCTCTTCTTCATCCATGAAGGATTTTATTTTGAGGACTCTGAAACCCCCTGTCCTAATTCAGATCAACACAAGCAGTCTTAGCAAATTGATGTACTCATCCATAAATCAGCAGATGAATCAGCTTTTCACATAATGGACTCAATGGACAGCAGCTGTTTCAGCTGGGTTTTGAACAGGAGTAGCTATAAGCAGTTGTAACATGTTAGAAATGAAAGTATGCCTCTCCTTCACACCTGCTGGTACCTCATGAGCAGGCTTTGCAGTTGTCTACTGTGTAGGTCTTATCAGATGCAAGATACTCAGCAGGTTGTGATATTCCTCTTGCACCTTCTCTAGCTTCTACTATGCACATGACAAAGGAATAATTACATCAGCTAGAATGAGGAGGTTGTAGATAAGGTAAGCTGTCCTTCCTACCCATGTCTCAACTCATGGAAGATATGAAGGTGGAGCAGACAGGAAAGATCAATCTGTAAAGGGTACAGAAATCTACTTGCCATAGCAAGGACTCTGTTCGTCTGGCAGTTCTCTGGTAGCCATTCTTAGTCACCTGAGATGCATTCTTCTGGGGCTCAATCAAGGAATATTCTATTTATTCTATATACTAAGACTCTTAGTTTTGATGTACTAAAAGGTGGGGCTGTGGAAGACAGGTACTAAGGAAATATAGTTCCCATATTTGTTGCCTGGCTAGGGCTGGGTCTTAAATATCAGACCCTGGACATCAGAGAGGCCTGTGTTGGGGATATCTTGTGATAGCCAGCATAATTGCATAGCTGGTATCAGGGAGTACCAGTACTGCAAGTGTACCCTTCTTCTTACAACCCC
>JANRGW010007617.1:0-18544 GCA_024733675.1 Psilopsiagon aymara
AGGAGGGGGTGGGGTGAATATTTGAGGGGGGGTTTGTGGGGTTTTAGTGTGGTTTGTTTGTCTTGGTTTTTATTTTCTTGTGGTGTGTAAGCCTGGAAATTCCTTGAGTGTCATTGTATGACCTTTTAACAATGAAAACGTGATAGCCGCTCATCTTGGGGGTTTGCACAATGCTCCTTTAACTAATGTCAATGTTCTTGTATGGGGTGACAAAACAGAAAGGAAAGCAACGAATTCAAACCCACAAACTAACCAAATCTTGAAATACAAGGTAGTGGGAAAAGGTAATGTAGGGTGAGAACGGCTGCACTACTGGTTTGGACCAAAGGACATGTCAGCAATACCTAGCAACAATTTCAGGCTACAGAGAAGGAGCTACTTTAGAAAACAGCTGACTGGAAAATGCAAGTAAAAGGAGAAAACTGGAGTTTTCTTCTCTGGGGCAGGAGGGAATTAAAGCAGTCAGGCTAGCAGAGCAGCATGCTAGTACATACTACAGGGAGCCAGGAAATACAAATTACCTTTGTGGATTTGTGTTTTGCTGCTTTTCCTCCTCCTGATTGCAAAGTAACACCCAGCAGTTGTCTGGGATCTATTCACAGGAAGCAGCGTCTGTGATCTTGCAGCTTGTTTGTATGAAAGCCTATAATGGAACAAACTGTGAGGAAGTTTTTAATGATCAGTGACAGAGCACAGCAGCGTGAATTTGAAAATCATCTCCAGAATGCTTGAGGAGTCATTACTGGAACAGACTGAACTGCATTCACAGAGCTTTAATACATGTTAGAAGCATAATTAAACTGAAGATAAACCTTGTAATTATGACCTCATACCTCCTGTCAGTAATACTCTCTTTTTGAGTCCTCATGATGATGTAAAAGAGGATGATGACAGAACACAGAGGTTGCTCAAACTACACATCTTTCAAAACTACCAGTCACTG
The DNA here is from genome assembly GCA_024733675.1 of Psilopsiagon aymara. Taxonomy (NCBI): domain Eukaryota; kingdom Metazoa; phylum Chordata; class Aves; order Psittaciformes; family Psittacidae; genus Psilopsiagon; species Psilopsiagon aymara. Next base: position 944 of record JANRGW010007617.1, read on the forward strand.
GTCCCAAGTAGAAAGTCCTACCAGTGCTTTCCTACTGGTGAGTTGTACTCGGTGATTTTAGGAGGCACCTGTCAGCTCTCAGCTATCATTTTACCTAAACGCAGCATTAAAATGCAGGAAGAAATTTACTTGGTTTTGTGCAGGCTAAAATTAAGAATATCTGGGTAATCTGCAGATAATTATCATTCCTCTTCCCTGTAGATCAACACATCTTTCTTCTAGTTGAAGTTGCCCATGTAGACACAAAGTAGCTCTGACTTACTTGGCTAAGTAGTTCCCAATGTCAGATTCAGTGGGTGGAATGCAGTATGGCAGAAAGGACTCCACCTTTTTCCCTGAGCTAAGAATTATGTCTTCATTTCTGTTGCTGTTCTTACTAAAGCTAAGCAAACTCAAGAAGCACAGCCCCCTTGAAATGACATTCAGCTCTGAGGGAGAGCCTTTCTTATTTATTGTTCCAATGACATCTGCAAAATGGATCCAGAAATGACATTAAGTAATCCACGCTTGCATGAGGATGTATTGTATGAGAAGCTAGAAAGTAGAAGTCTTAGTTAACTAAGAAACTGTAGAAAGATGTAGGAACAGTTACGCAGCAAAAGAGATTGCCAAAGTATTGGAAGTTTGCAGTTGTTAATTCCTAATAAAAGCAGGTTACCATATGTAGGCGAACTCAGCCCACCAAGACCATGCAAGTATGCTGGAAATACTCTTGTTCAGCATCACTGCAGCAAATAGAGCTTAAAAAGAAGCATATTGCTTCAAATAAGACTAGATGAAAATACCTTCTTTGCATAAAAAGGATGTAGAAAAGCTGAAGGAAACTGAAAACTGTGCAGTGACAGTACGCTCATGTAAGCATAGGTGTCCATATGTGAAAAGAACGAGTTGTGGGCATCCCCAGCAAAGAATGTCCAGGGATCAACAGCTTTGAGCTGCAGGCTCAAAGGGGAAGTGTCCATATCATCCCATGAGCCAGTCGAGCCTTTATTTCCCAAAAGGGCACACTAAACCTCTGAGTGGCATTTGTCATGGTCTGAAGAAAGTGGCTCCTGTGCATCTGTTCCACTGTGCTGTGCTGGTTAAATTAAACTAAATGTCAAACGGCTGGCAGTTCAACAGTGTTCAACTGGCTGCTTTTTATGTTTGAAATTAGAAACTGGATGGCTCTTTAAAATGGTTCAAGTTTCCTGAAGGCTGATCTTGAAAAGTCACTGGGTGCAAAGCCCAGCCTCTACTAATGCATTCTTATTGCCTGCAACAAGACTGACTGTTTCCTGAAAGAGCAGTTTCTCCTGCTTCTTGGCCTGTTAGTGACTGTGTAGCTGACTTCAGCACAAAACTGCTTAGATTTTGTGATTGAAATAGCAGCTACTCTGAGATTTTTAAGTGGAAAGAAATGTGGTTTTATTGGAATTCTGGTTATGACCTTGTCTGTCCTTACCTGTGAGTATACACCAATCCTCTTCTAATAGATTCAGACAAGAACGATGTTAGTGTTTAGAGATTGTGATAAATTGGCATTCCTTAATGCATACGGTTTAATAGAAGATACAGAAGAGTCTCTGAGAGCAGGGAGGAAAGGCAATGTAGAGTTAAGAAGCAGAGTGAGGCAGCACTGGGAAGGTGAAATGTTTATCTATCAATTTTACTTTCCAATGTGTTTAATACTTCATAATGTCAGTTGCTTGGAAACCAGTGGTTTGTGCCCTTTTGCTTGGCAGAAATCACTCTAATTGGCATGTTTCTAGTACTGTCACTGCCGGCAGTTTGCAGCATTTTGGGGTTTTTTTCCAGAAGCAAAAATTTCCTTTGATATGAATGATGGCTCACATTAATTAGACAGCAGTCATGGGTAAAGGCAGCCATTAGAGTGTATGGATGTAGGAATCGCTATCATCAATCGCTGGAAAGGCGGCTATTCCCGTCGACATTTCTGTTTTTCCAGGCTGATATTTGAGTCTCAGTCTCCATTCCTTTTGTGTAAAAACATGTTTGTTTGAAATTCTGTAAGTGGCAATAGCTCTCTGCTTATTAGATTTCACTATCTAAACACAGCAGTCTAATCCCACATATTTGACTACAAAATGACGCATTGTCACTTAATGCTCGAGCAAAGCTAACACAATGGGTTTCCATTATTTAGTAGTAAAATGTCATTGCTCTGTAATACCATTATGTGGTAAAGGCAAGGCTAGATTGTGAGAAGTGGTTTCTACTCTCACAAGAAAACCTTGAGCCAACAGTATTTCGTAGAATCATAGAATGAACAGGGCTGGAAAAGACCTTTAAGCTCATCAAGTCCAACCATTCCTACAGCACTGCTAAGACCACCACTGAGGACCTTGTTTACATGTCCTTTGCTGAACTGGGCAGCCTCTTCCAATGCCTGACCACCCTCTCGGTGAAGAAATTGGTCCTAATATCCAATCTATACCTTCCCTGGTGCAGCGTGAGGCTGTTTCTCTTCCTGGTAAAGGATCAGAGACCTTGATGATGTTCCACTGAATATATAGTGATGTTTTGTCTGTAATAGGGACATAAAGTTGTTATTGTTCATTCTTACAGCAAGAAAATAGCCCCAAAATTTCCAGATGATTTTTTTTTTCCTTTTAAAGTTTTAGTAGTAGTTTCCTACAGCTTTTTGGAAAAGAATTTAAAGCAAAGCCTTAATCTCACAGATTTATTTTTCTGTCCTTTGTCAGTACAAAGCTGTCTTCTCTGTGCTGCTCTGGAAGTACTTCCTCTACTCACCTTTGTTTATGGTCTTCTCTAGAGACACCAAGAGCTGAAAACCTAAATGTGCCTACCTGCAAAGGAAACTTTTATATGAAGATCAAGAGGAATTGGAGTTAAAGTATGGCACAAGTGGAAGGGGGGTTGTGCATGTTCTTGTGTTCTGGGACTTCTTCAAAGAGAAGCAGCTATCTGCCATTCTTTCTAGGTTGAGAAGAATGCATTTCCAACTAAAAATAAGACAGGTTTTGGAATGGTTTTTTTGTACCTCCAGGTGGTCAAATGGGTTTGTGCTTCTCAGTGTTCGAGAACATCTCATTTTCAAAGGAGAGGTTCTGCCTCATTTCACAATGGAAGTAGCATCTTCTGTATTTTAATGGCTTTGAAGTTAATTAAAAACTACTCTGAGACATCTTTAAATATGCAGCAATACGTGAATACATTCACCTGGTGACATCTTTAATAGTGTAAGGTAGTGTTTTGATTATTAAAGATCCTTGTTTCTTGCTGCACAATCTTCTGTGAACATACTACAAATTTACTCACACCTTACATTAACTGGTTTCATTACTTCTTTCATGGTCGGATTTTCATGGGATAATATACATCTTTCCCATTATGCAGATCTGGGGTTTGATTTCGAAACAGACTTTTGAGTACAGAATATTGTACTCAGCTCTAGGAGACTAAAATGGGAATCTGCATTTACATAAGATTCACCACTGGTATATATGAGTATCACTGCTGACAATTTACAAGAAAAGCTGAGTTTGCTCTTTTGTTGTTCTCTGTGTGCTTTATAAATAAGGAAACCCACTGTGTGCATATGGATTTTCTTTTATCTTGGCATTTCCTCCTGTTTCATGGTTATTGGCTCTTCAGGTGTTACAGGAACTGGTCAGAAAGTTAAGGGACATGAAATAATTACTTCAGCTATTATATGCTCAAAAAGACAGACCCCAGAGTACCACGGTGCCCACTAAAAGTAGGTAAAGGTGTAGATGTCACATTTAATCCAAAGGAATCAAGCTTCCTGCTCTCACCACGGCCTTCCATGGACATTGCTTTGAATTTTTCAGGATCCAAATACTCATCAACCTAAATTGAGATGGGAACACAGCTCACAATGGCATGGCTGCACCGTAATGCTCAGTGTTCATTTACAAGAATTGTGCTGTGTTTTTAATCCACTGTTTTAATCTGTAATGTTCAGAATAACAGTTTAAATGTATTTACTGTAGTTTCAAAGTTACTGCCTCCTGTGCTTTCTGCTTTATATAGAAATGGATTGTCATTGTATTACTTTTTCTGCTATAGAAAATACTCAGAATGTTTTTAAGTATCAGAGTGCATAAAATTGCACTTGCTTTTCACCTGGAAGCCCAGGCTCATGTTCAGTTTATCACTAGTGCAGCAAGTTAGGTACTACCCAGCTGATACCTTCACACACAGCAGTGTGCCTGAAGAGGAGCTTCTACTGGTCTGGTAGGGAGTTATTGCAAATGCATATTGAAATGCTTTTATGAGCATATAGGCACAGGCATCTGGAAAGCCTGTGCTCTCTGTGGCCTTCAGAGCAGTGCCACATTGGGTTTCATTTATATTTACAACTGGCTATAAGCTGGAAAAGGCTGAATTCTTTCTGTGTAGCGTCTGTAGCAGGAGGTGTTCTTGTTATTAGCTTTACTGGTAAAAAGGCTGTATGTGTTATGAATATTAAATAAGCCATTTTATGAAACAGTTGCTAACAAGTACCATGATCAGAGAAGTATGTATGGAGTTAAACTGCTTGATAGATATGTACTTATTTTACTTGCAGCTCACAATATCTGTTCACCATGATCATTCTATAATGTTTGGCCTTAGAGAATCAAGCTGGTATAAATAGTCTGCAGCTCGTTTGCACCTCAGGCAGTGAGACAGAGGGAGAAGAGCAGGAAGAGTTAACGGGAGCACCACCCACTGCACTGAACACAGTAGCTTCGTGGAGGGACACACACATAGGTGTGAAGCCTTCTGCCCCTCTAGCAATTCTGTTCAGGCAGGAGGTACACAAGGGTTTGGCATCCTGTGTTCAGGAGTGCATGTTGTTCCTTTAGTAAACCATCTCCCACAGAATTTGCTTGCTCACACGGTAGACGTGATGTTGTTAACTGTAAAATTTGACCTTCAAGGACAAATGCATCCTTAGAATGATTTCTCTGAATTTAGGGAAGATGACCGAGTGTACTTAAGGTATACTTAAAATGTAAAAAACCACCAAACCCTGGTAAATTCTAGCTTGTCCTTACCCCGATAGAAAGATTTCTGACAGTATTATAGCTTCTGAATGTTTTTCAATTGCCTAAATTAGAATTAAGACAAGTTTACAATTTCCTTTTATTTTTGTAATTTCTTATTCAAAGAAAGGCACCAAAAGTCCCAAATCTGAGCAGTAAAAATGCAATTCTCCAATATTTCGTGGCCTTGTATTACAATTAGCTGTTGACCTTCAGTCTCTAAAGGATTTAGAGTAATATAATTAGTATGTAGTTACACCAAGATCTTAAAATATGCTTGCAACCAATTTCCTGTGTGCGTAGCACACCAGTGGGTCGCTCCTTTGTGCATGTCATTGACCCTTATCTACAATAGATTCCTGCAGAGAAATCTTAAAGTATTCCATAGTAAGTTATTACTGCTCAGGAAACTCTCAATTTTCACACTGATAAAGATATTAACTTAAAAAAATAAGTCAAATCCTTTTGTCTGAATGACAACTGAAAATCTGTGTTGTGACTACAGCTGAGTGAAGCTCAATTACTTTAATAAATGTGTGCCCAATTTCATCTCGATTTGCATTTTAACAAATGAGTCTCACCTACTTGTCAAATAGGCAGCCCTGCTAAATTCCTGAAGTTATTGTATAAACTGGGTATTGTGATGCTAGAATTTAAATGGAGAAATAGTTGATGTCCTCTTCCAGCATTACCCTGTAAATCTAAAGTGTAAAAAAGCATGTTGGTCACCCCTGTACTTGTCTTTAGTTTACTCTTCTCCTGACAAAAGTCCATGAAGCTTTAGGATTATTTGTATATATCCCAGAAATAATTCCATGGAATTTTGAGAGGATTTTTTTGTTCAAATCAGGTGGTTATCACAGCTTTTTCTTTTATGTATTTCTGTTATTTCGATTTTCTTCTTTTTCCATGCTTGGGGAGTGTAGAGCTGCTTGGAAGGTGTAGAGCTACTTTCTGCCATACCCGGGACTTGAAGGAAATCACAGACTAAAAAAGTTCATTCTCAAACGTGCATAGTGTTTCCTGTTCCTATGAGAATGTCAGAGTGATCATTACCTGTAGTGATGATTCTATAACTGTAGTGATAGGACAAGAGATAAGGGGTTCAAACTTACACAGGGGAAGTTTAGATTGGATGTGAGGAAGAAATTCTTTCCTGTGAGGGTGGCGAAGCACCGGAATGGACTGCCCAGGGAAGTTGTGAATGCTCCACCTCCGGGGGTGTTCAAGTCCAGGTTGGACAGAGCCTTGGGTGACATGATTTAGTGGGAGGTGTCCGTGCAGGGGGGTTGGAACTGGATGAGCTTAAGGTCCTTTCCAACCGTAACTATTCTATGATTCTATGATTCTGTTGATTTTGGCATACGCATATTAGTCTTCTCTATTACATAAACCTTTAAAAATGTGCTTCTTGCTCTTCCCTTTTATGCATTTTTCCCCAGTAATACTGCTTATGGTTGTTAGTGTAAAAGAACTTTCTAGTTTATAATTACCCTTCTCTACCACTTGTCTTTGGTACAGGTAATAACTCACAGTTCACTATTTGTGGCATTCTAATACACAGCTAGAGCAATGATTCTGATCTTTAAGGAGGCTTGCTTACATCAGTGTGTACAGAAATGTAGGAAAAGCACTGTGAAGGGGAAAAAATACTTGTACATACAAATATGTATGTAAAATATGTGTGAGGGTGGTTGAGTCACTAGAACAGGTTGCCCAAAGAAGTGGTGCATGCTCCATCTCTGGCAGCATTCAAGAACAGGTTGGACAGAGCCTTGGGTGACATGGTCTAGGGTGAGGAATCCCTGCTCACGGCAGGGGATTGGTACTGGATGATCTTAAGGTCCTTTCCAGCCCAAATCATTCTGTGATTCTGTATCTTGATTATTGGCAGAAGTCTGTTATGCAAAATACTGGGTTCTTATGAAGAACATTAAACCAGTGTGACACGACTCTGAAATCCTCCAAAGCATCAAATGCTCCAAGGCTCTGAAATGCTCCAAAGCATGCAGCATTTCTTATCAGGGACATCTTATTTTCTTATCGGGTTGGTTTGTTTTCTTTTCCCAAAGTTAGTAGAGAAATCTCTAGCAGACAGGTTATCCACCTGAACTGCAAATGTGTTCAGCCTTGTATTTATAGTTACTGAGCTGAAAAAATAGTATCAATAAAACCAAAAACCTAAACCTATCTCACTGAGCAAGTGTGTTACCATCAAGGGAAGTAAGGAGGGGGTAAACTGCTCCCCTTGAGAACTAGTGAATTCTGTGCCTGAAATCTGCACCCTGTATGACCTTTAGGTGCTTCAAGACATGTCTGGTAGGAAAAAGGAGTTATCACTTGCCAGTAGAACAAGTGAGGCTCAGCTTTGAAGCCTAGACTGGGTTTGAAAGAATCAATACATCCTGATGCAAAAGTCAGCAACACCTTAAAAGGGATGTGTCCTGTGCCTGGTTAGGATGTTCATCTGACTTGGATCAGTTTGCTAACATTTGAATCAAAGGCAGAAGAGTCATCGTGTGCCATGTCCCTCTCACTGCCCTAGCTATGGTTTCTTTATTTTTTAACCTTGCAGTAATACCCTGTTGTCTTCAGCTCTCTCACAGGCTTCTCTTGCTAACAATGCAGCCTTCTGACAGCAGGTGGAACTTAGCAGCTAACAGGTAGCTTCAGGGCAGTTCTTGTCAAGCTCTGACAGCTTGAGCTAAGACAGTGAGGGGCCCAATGGTCAGTTGGCAGATATAAATTAGAACTAGGCAGAGAGGTTTTAAATCAAGTACTGGACAAAGTGATGCTGAGTTCAAGACATCCAGTAATTAACCTGTGCGGTGCTGGAAGAGCTCATGGAAAGATCTGTCAGTTCATACTGGGGAATTGTTGCCCTTTGTTTCCATACTGTTAATATTATTGTTTTATTAATTACCATACACAATATATACATTATATATATACATACATACATAATATATACATAAAAATAATTGTTAATTACCATACTTAATGTTGAACTCCTGAATATAGAAGAATATGAAATCTCTGTTAAAATTTAAGTTGCTGAGCTGCAGAGAAATGAATCAATTTGATAGTGTGTCTTGAGTACACTGACCAACTTGTGGTGACTTTGTCAGGCTTCACGTCAATTCTGTGAAGGGAGGTGGAGGCTACTTTCGTATCCTTCAACAAGAGTCACTGGAGAGGAAGAATGCATTGGAAGCATCCCAACAGGCTCAGACCCTGGTATGGAGAACTGACTTCGAGCCACCCATGTACTCCTTTGATGCGGAGGGCTCAAGAAAACAAAGAACCACGTAAGTCAACTTGGAGCTGAGAACTTCTGGTGGTCTGAGGGCAGTGGTTTTAAAAGGTGACAGTTTCCAGCTTTTGTTGTTCCTTGGTATTGAGGCAGAATATTATTACTTGTGTGAACTAGAAAATGAAAATGCATAAAACCTGGGTAAGTGAGCTGCTGGAGACTTGGCAAGCATGGCAACAACAAATATGCTTGAGGTGCTGTTTAAAAGGAGAAAGTTTGGAAGGCAGAAGGTTGGTGAAATCAGGAGAAGTTTCACAGGCAACTGATGCTCTGAGGAGAAAAGGAGGAGGCCTGGTGAGTTTGTGCCATGTTGTTCCCACAGTGGGACCACAGCATAAGGAGAAGAAAGAATTGCATTCAGCAGAATAAGTGGCTTAGATTGCAGAGTTGGGTTTCCTTGCTAGTTCAGACCTATTGCTTACTAGCTTCACGTTTTCTCCACTTGATCAAATGGTCTTCCATCCTTTGGCTCATGCTGGTCTTTTCAGTGCATCTCTGATGCCTGTCGAACTCTATAGTTATCTTCCATTTGGCAGCCCTCACTAGGTGGTGATTAAATAGTTGCTCAGCAGGACAGAGTACCTCTTCCAGAGGTTGCAGACCTTTGGAGACTCATTGTGCTCATTCATCTCCAACAATCTTTTCCCATCAGATTGCTGTTTTTTTGTACTCTCAGGTGCCAGCTTCCTCTCATTCATCTTTCTTCCATGAACTGATTGTTAACTTGGAAAACTCAGTCTCCAGAGCCATCTGACACGCAATTCTCCCTTTTGTGCAGTCCTAATGAACAACAGAACACTAGGACAGCAAGACCATTGTATACCCATTGAAGCATGCAGCACTTCTTATCAGGGTCATAAAGTGGAACAACAATATGTAAGCATTATTAAAAAAGAAGAAATAAACTCTTCCCTGCTTTATGATACCCAGACCAACAGCAAACAAGCAGCAAAGACAGACTGAGAGGTTCTGAACAGAAGTATGTTTACTGGAGTGACATTTACTGTCCACATTCTGGAGGGTCACTAACTGAATAGCTAGAAAAGGTGGGGAAGAAATAGCGTACTACTGAGAGACAGTGTTACGGAAGGAGAGAAAGTCTGGAGTATTAGAGTAGTTTGTACTCATAGCCTGGAGTGTCTGCATCGTCTGAAACTTTCCCCTCACTTAAGTTGCCTACAGTTGTGTTATTTAAATGGCACTATTAGTGCTTTGATCCTGGGTTAGTGAAGCCATGTGAACTTTATAGGGAAACAAAATGATTTAATTAGGGAAAAATAAAAGTACACAAGAACCTACCTGAAAGCTTTTTGTAACTTCCCTGTTCATTAATTTTTTTAACCCATAACTGTTCCATCTACCCATAACTCAGCCAATCCACATTTATTGCAGCAAACACTTTATTACACATATGAAAAATATCATTGCCTTTATTACTGTGACCATTCAGATTACTGAATTTTTTTTGTGTCAGGAAGGATTCCTTTCTTCAGCAGGGCTGACCTTAAAAAGATTCAGTATTTCTCCTTTTCCATTATGAAGTTATACATATATAGGTGAAGCTTAGATACAAAGTACAGATCACTATCTGTAAGTCTGGGGACACTTAACTTCACTCCTGGCTTCCACAGTACTGACTTCAAAAATTAGGGACTTCATGAACTAAGAAGAGCTCTGATGCAGTGTTAAACTGCAGGGGTGCAAAGTGTCCTTTTAACAGATGAAGTCTAGCTTTGGTCTTTCACAGTTGCTGAAACTGTTGGCATGGTTTTATGTGCCCAGATTCTAGTAATTCCAGCTTTTCCTACTCCCCTTCCTCTTTCTCTTGTAAGACAACAGCAAATATTAAGCCTCTACTGCAACTTTTTCTACTGCTGTTACGGAAGCTGTAGCATTGAATTGTGTTATCAATTATTATTAAATGTGTCAGCACTCTAAACTTGGTTCCAGCTTCTTATCATAACAGTAGAAAAGTAGAAGCAAATTTTAGCTATCCCTTTTCAATAGGAATAAGCCAAATGCTTCAATGGGTATACAATGGTCTTGCTGTCCTGGCATCCTGTTATTCTTTAGGACTGCACAGAAGAGGAAATAGGAAGTGTAATTTGTGGAAGCAGAAGGCAGACTTGTTTTGAACAACAAAGTCTGTGGGATTCATGTGCTGATTGTCTCCAGTAAGTAGAGATTGGCACTTACAATTCAGGTAAGATTATCTGAATGAAGACCACCACTTCTTGAGCTTTGTGTAAGGAATCTCTTTTAGACCAGCAGGAATACCTGCTATCTTCTATCATTGTCAGATATCTCCTTTGTTAGACTAATGAAGATATAAGTTTATTAATTTATTAATTAGCTGAAGAAAATAGACATGTTGGTCTCTAAACACAGTGCTGAGATGCCCGTGCTGGTGGTGTATGTATGATTTACAGCCAGTGATTTGCTTTAGAAAATTCATATCATTGGAATGATTGGGGCATGCACTCTTCAACCCTTATTCCAACAATTTTCTTGGTCATAATAGGCAGTAGTAAGCTGACACCCCCAAATTGCTTCAGACCTAGAAAGGAAGTGTTAATCCAGGATCATTCACCCACCTAGGAATATCTAGTATAAAGCTTTAAGACTCACCCACCATTCAGATGTCAGTTAACCTCTCAGCTAGTTTATGGCCAGTATCATTTCAGTGTTTTACTAATTTATGATCCAGCATACAATAGTTCATGTTATATTTCCTGTGTGGACCTCCTATCTTCCATATACTATCAATATATGAAGGCTACAATACCTACTGTGCTTACCAAGCTTGAATCTCCACCTTCTAATACCAGATACGGACAGATATTTACATGTATGAGGAAAAAAGCTGTAAACTTTCTTTTCTTGCTTGGTAGCATTTACAAACACTTTACACAGGTGTAAATGGCCAAACAGGCTTCTGGCAGTGGAGAAACAATGCCCACAGCCTCTGAAGAGCTCAGTTTTCTGTTACATTGGTTTGGCCAGCACTCAAGACTCTTTCATTGGGGTGATTTCAGCTTAATCTTTACTGTTTTCTATGCACACAGCATGTTAACCCAGGAAAAACTGAACAGAATTTAAGGCACCTCCTGAAACTTTGGCCTCATGTACATAACCTTACTGAATCTATTGGCATGATAACAAGAGAAAACAAGTGTAATGGAATATAAGCACTATCTCAGCATCTTTTCTCAGACAAGTCAGTCATGTTACTTTGTCTGCTCCCAAAGTTGTTTTCACATAAATGGTTAACTGATAATAATGGTAGTATAAATATATAAAACCAAATAATACAGTGTTTATAATTTAAAGTAATGCAACCTTGTTAGAAATAAATGATTATTATATATCTTGGTAAACATAATATTAATAAATGCAGTAATTAACCATTTTTGTTTTTTAAATGGGAGGAGGCGGAGTGTGGTGATGTGACCACAATAAACAGTTTCATTGGCGCTCTCTTCATTTTACATACTCCTTTTTTATGTTCAGTCTTTGTCCTCTCCCACAGTTGTTCTCAAGCAGAAGGCAGCCACCTGAGAATGTCAGAGAAGAAAAAAATGACCTTACAGTCCTTCATTCCTGCTCAGACCAATCTCTTGATTCCAGGCTCCCCTGAAGCCAAAAGGTATATCCGAAGCAGACTTGTGTTCTGACCTCCTTGGTGTAGGATATAAGCAAAATTCACAGCAACACAGAGCCATAACACACATACCTACAGCTGCTGTTCAGCTGGTGAATATGTATCCTGAGAATTTCAGGAGTTCATGGTGAAATGGTCTGTCTTTACTGATAGCAACTGTTAAATTCTAACATTAAACAAGTGAATCCTAATGAGTTACTGAAAGCCTTGTGTATGCACCTGTACAGAAACATGCATCATTTGCCTTGCTGATCTTGACTCAGCAAGTTGTAAGTTGTGTTAAGACTTGCTGATGTGATATAGCTTTCAAGTCTAGGCTCGTTTTAAGGAAAGGCTGTCAAAATTCACATTTAATTTGCTTAGTTTAAAAAAAGGCCTGTGGAAGAGAATGGGAGAAGAGGGTGCTTGTACTGTGTACCCTTCTGTATGTTTTACATTAGTCACTAATACACACTATCTGTTCTGTTCTAAGTTCATTAATCCAATTTCTTACCAAAGTGTCTTTATGTATTTACATTTGCACATGGAGTAAGCTATAATGCCCAAGATAATCTTGGTTCAGAAGAAGATGAGTCCAACATTTTAAACTTTCACACTGCTTTTTCTTAAGCACAAAACTTAGCAGCTACTGTAGAATCCAAACCCCATAAAGATCCATATCTGAAAAGGGTGAATGCCAGAATCCTCACAGGGATGAATTTACTGAGCACGCCTCTGAGATAAGACCATCAAAAATTCCACATCCGAAAATATGCTTTTGGTATCTACAGTTCTGTGTCAATGCTGCAAAAGTATGAGAGGTGTCTGGAATTCACTGAGACAATTGGAACTGGTCATCTGCTGCAGAAAGGTTCAGATTTCAGCCAACGTGCTGCTAGTTTGACTGTTTCCCTGATGCTATATTATAACACATTTGTTTTTCCTCTTCGCAGTGAACATCTCTTCCGACAGCTGTGTGTCATACACTGGCTTTTGGAAGCTGTGACTCTTGAATCCAACAGTTCAATGCATCCCGTATCAACCTGTTGGAATCCAAAGTATGTGCACAATGCGTGAGGGTAGATGGAATGAGGAGTTTAGAATCTTTGGTACTTAATATGTTGTTGTTTCTCTCAAGTAATAACTGTTTGAATGAAATGATATTAATTCTGTGGCATGTAACATTAACAAATCATGCACTGGCTTTGCACCCCTGCAGTCAGCAGGGAGTTGTACAGTAACAGCAGCAGCACAGCATGGTCCTCTGTTATTGCAAGCTGCACAGCTAGGAGAAAATCCTGAGCTATCCCAGGCAAATATAGTTGTGGGGTTGTTTTTTCTTTTTCTCTTTTGGTTAATAACTATGCAAATTAAACACATGCAGTAATAGATGTATGTCTATTCCCTCAGCCTTAACCCAGTGAAAACAGGAATTCCATACGCATTGTAATTACAGAACAAAGGCAGCTATTAAGGGGTATTTAGTAGCTGCTTTTATTCTGTCAATTATGTAGTAGTAATGGGTACTTGTAAAAGATGCCTTGCTTCTGCAACTTCATACTGTTAAAGGTAAATAATAATTTAAGTTCCCAACATTTCTAGTCGTGTTGACATAACATGTATTTAAATCATTCATGAGCATTTGGTAAAACAGTGAGCAGTTTATACTCTGAGTTCCAGGGCAGAGCTCTTCAAAGCTGTTCTGTTTTCTCTGTATATTCTCAGTCAAGGCAAACTGTGCCTATGTATAACAGGGATGGAAGAGTAACATTATATAGAATTAGTCTGATAAATTGGAGGGGAGAAATAGTCCAGTATGTATTTTCACCCCTTTACATATGAGGAGCAACCAGTAGACTGGGATAAAACCCCCCAGTTTGTCAGCAAGTCTCACAGATACAGGCTGAGACTGAGTATAAATGCATTAAGCTCTGGATTCCAGGTTCTAAAGAGTATAATCTCATGTTGTATACTTCGTCTGCTCTCTGCTGCTGTCTCTAATCACCACTCCTTTTCTTCAATGTCATTTGAACTGATCTGCTATACACATGCTTCATTTCACAGTAACCATGAAGAAGTATGCTTACATTTAGTACGCTTACATCATATAGTCTGTATTTGCACAAAGAGGTGAGGAGGTTTAAATGTGGTGAAGGAAGCAAGCTTAGAACACTCATATGCTTTGTAACACCTTTGCTTAGGTGGGGACTGAATGGTAAATGAGACTACCTCAGCACTGACCTGTTGTTATATCACAGCTGCAAGGGCTGCAGCTTCCACATTTGCCTCTGCCAACATGATAGAACATTTAAACTTTTGGAACAGTATAAGTCTTCATTTAGCCCAAAATGGGAAAAATCAAACTTGTATTAATCTGCTGTGCTTTCTATTCATGAAATCTTGCTATACTGGACAAAAATCTGAGTACTTGCACAGGGGAAGTTGAGAGCGTCATCTGGGCCAGTACATGCATATGAGAGTTTGTAGAACACGTGTGCTTTCTTGAGGTGGTTCTTAACTGTGACTATTGATTTACTCATGGTTTATACACCTTGCATTTTCTTTCCACGTCTTATAAGCAAACATATACTCCATTTACTCTGCATTTGTTTCATTTCTGTAAAGAACCTATAATAAAAGCAAGACTTTCAAAATGGAAAACTAATAAAATTGTTTTCACCTAGGGATTGTGGTGGTTGTAAAAAAAAAGTAAAAGAAGAGGAAGAGTTAAAGTTAGCAACATGCATGTGGGAGCGCTTTATTACAAAGAAAAAGGTAACTTCATTGTTAATGTCTTCCATGGGACTTAATCCAACTTTTCAAGCATTTGTTTTGTTGCTTAATTAAACTCCATGATACCATATTTTATGCTCTGGATCTTGTGACTGCAGAGGATTTCTCTCACTAGGTTTTAAAGAAAACTATTTGACACTAGATAATAGCAAAAGTGATATCTAGATTTAAACTGTGGCTTGTTCCTAGTGATAAGGAAATGGGATGTGAGAAGAATTAAATATTCAGCTAAAACATAACTAGCCTCTTGTTTGTGTTTGCCCTCTTTTTAATAACCCAGAGCCATGTAACAGTACTTGTTCACGCAAATATGTCTTTTTTCAGTCAAATGGGGATTTTAGACTTGTATCCTGGAAGCCTTATTCTAGTAAATGCCAGGCATGATTTGTTTGGTTGCCTTTTTACCCAAAATTTAAAGCTAAATTTGGAAACAAATGCCAAATGTTAAGGCCATTAAAGAAAGCGGGGTTCACTTGCCACTTCCAAACCAAAGCCAAGGAAAGGCAAAACCAAGCAATTCGGGTGAAAGCCTTCTAAAAGAAAAACAAAGTTACTACCTGAGAGGAATTAAGGCTATAAAACTACCTGTAACACTTGGTAACTGTTTCACTATCTTTCTGAAATCGGAGGAACCCTTTTCTTTTTGAAGCTGCTGAAGTGGCTGGTGGAAAATGAAGGGCAAATGAATGATGCTTAGGAGCGTAACCAGGAGAAGTCGATAAAGAACCAGTGGAGCACATCTTCCATTTTGATCTGCAGCAGTTTGCCCAAGCTTTTAGTTCCTTTGCCCCCCATAAGCTAAATTTAACAAGTTTTGTCAGGTACTTTTAGAAGCCCAGGTAGGGTACTTAGAAATGTGAGCTATTGTTGCATGCAATTTGCTCTTGTTATTTGTCTACACCTGCAGCTTGTATCCTCATGACATAATTCAAATGGTTCAATAGAAGATTACAATTTCAACTGGGGAATAAGCAACAAAAGTTGTGAGACTTTTTGAAGATCAAGACAGTGTTTTTATGCAAATATTCTCCCTGCTGTTATAGAACAGAGAGAAAATCTGCAAGTCACATAAGGAGCAGAGTTGTTTCTAAATATGAGGCTTTCTGATTTTTTCAAACTGTTGGGTTCAAATGAACGTGAGCAGGAGGACCCAAAGCACGTGTCAGTCTTCATGTGTCTTTCAGAATTTCCATTGTCGAGACTATTTTTTTCTCCTCCCTGAATTAATGACAATTTCCTTTGTGCCATTTATGCTAATGTTACTTGAAGACTGCTTTTCATATCTGATATGAAACCTCTAATGGAAATATTGGGTTCCTTCAGGAGCACTTGCTTTATAATGCATATTGTTCTGATTATCAAGCCTGCAGAATTCAGTCTGCTTTCAGACTTCAGTTTTACATTCCTGACACAGGAAATTCATTTGCCAGGTTGCTGGGAGGAGACCTGAACATTTATCAAACCACTTTGACCCATTCTTCCCCATACAGGGGAAGGCTGTTGTATTACCAACCCTCTCTGCAGCTTCAGTGTTCCTCATTTACAAATTAGCTTAATCTGTTGTCACTTATGCTGCAGCAGAGGAATATTGAAGAAAGATAACAAAATGAAGATTTTACCCAAGAAATCACTATCTTGTTTGAGGTCACTGGAGAAAAATCCGTGAGGTTACAAGAAAAACAGAAAGTTCTAATACTGAAATTTGTTACAAAAATATGATTATTTGTTGTCAAATCACTATAGAAAACCCCTCCTTTCTATTGATGTTTTTTCTTATAGAAATACACCTGGAAAACAGGATACAGTTTACTTAGCAGGATGATAAACAAGAACGTTACTCCAGGTATCTCTCAGTTTAGCAGTCAGTCATCTCCCCGTGGTCAAACCCCTCAAGGCAGTGAACCTTCCACTGTACATTGCTCTGAAGACAATGTCAAGATTAATGATGTGAGTGAGTCAGCACAAGCTAAAGAACGACAACTTCTTTTCCCCTGTAAGTTACTTTTTCTTGACTGCCAGTATCAATGGAATTGCTTTCAGTGTTTAACCTATGTCAAAGACACTGCTACATGTGCTAGTGTATTTCTGTTCAGGCATGCGGAACTTTAGATGGGTCTCTTTGTGCCCTTCCCATTAGCAAATTGGTTTAAAGACAATACAATCCCATATGAGTGGTAAGTAAGAGTTTTAATTAATATTCAGTTACAGCAGCTGCCATCCACATCTATCAGACCCAACAGGCAGTAGAAACAGTGAAGCTGTTCTCTGCTATAACCAACTGATCCACTGAATATATAGCTGTCTAACTTAAGGATTTCTTGCTCTGTATTCCTCCTACTCATCCATCAGTGATTACCTGAGCTCGAAAGACCTGACAATATTTTATCTGTTAGCTCTGCAATACATTTTAATAGGAAGCTGGGTAATCTTCAGTCTTTTCCCTTCCTTCTAAATAAAGCTGGTCTGGAAAAACATGTAAGCATTTAGTACTGCAAATTACCTTTTAACTGATAGTTTTATTATTATTAGACTGACATAATGCTCTGCTAAATTACTACTCATTAAGGA
The DNA here is from genome assembly GCA_024733675.1 of Psilopsiagon aymara. NCBI lineage: Eukaryota > Metazoa > Chordata > Aves > Psittaciformes > Psittacidae > Psilopsiagon > Psilopsiagon aymara. The sequence goes on from JANRGW010007617.1 coordinate 18,273, forward strand.
GCTCTTGGAGTCATTTGAGATAGTTTTGTGAAGGTTCAGTAGCTACCAAAAAGGCAAGAAGAACCCTAAGAATGAAATGGAAGACAAAGCAGAAAATATATTATGCAAAAAACCAAATGTCTTTGTATGTGCTGCTTCAGTTCTAGTTCTTCCAATGCCGATAGGTTGGTATGAGGAGTGGTGAAGTTTGATAGGTAAAAAAATGGTGAGGTATGATAGAGATACAGAATAGCTTCCATAGAAGACTGAGTTAAATAGACTAGAGCTCTTTG